>JABXWE010002705.1:0-58160 GCA_014611495.1 Limonius californicus | reverse complement strand
AGATGAGGTTAGGATTATTTTAGTTTGGATTAGGGTTGATTAAGTTAGATTAGGTAACATTAGGATTATGTTTGACAGAGATAGGTTACATTTGTGTTCTGCAACGTTAGAATAGGATACTGTAAGTTAAGTTAGGTAGGGATGGGATTATGTTAGGTTAGGTTAAGATTATTTTAGTTGAAATTACATTGGGATGGGATTATATTAGATGAGGTTAGGATTATTTTAGTTTGGATTAGGGTTGATTAAGTTAGATTAGGTAACATTAGGATTATGTTTGACAGAGATAGGTTACATTTGTGTTCTGCAACGTTAGAATAGGATACTGTAAGTTAAGTTAGGTAGGGATGGGATTAGGTGAGGTTTGGTTAGGATGATGTTAAAGTAATGTTTAGCATAGCTAGTCAGGTTTAGGTTAAATTAGCTTAAATTAAATTTCAGTTATCCTCCAATTTTCTGGTGTCACTTGAGAATATGCTTCCTTGATTAAATTTTCAACGTCATTTGCCTTAAAAGTAGTATTTTCCGCACCTATGTACCTTTTTCATATTAGTTTACAAAGCGAAATTCCTCATTGTACATAACAAAACAAATTAAGAACTTAACATTATTATCTTGGTTGGTTAATATTATTTTTGTTTGAAAACTTCTGACCTACCTCATTTCAACAAAATAAACCTGACGTGCTATTGTTAAGAAATTACGAATACTGACAACAATGTCATTTTTTTGTCCCATAAGAAAACCATTGCCCTATCTTCTTCATGCTGCACGGCGACTCTGAAACGCATAGGATCACTTAGATTAGATTTTGATTAATTTACCTAATATTAGATAAAAAATTTAGGTTAAGTTAGGTTCAATTGAATCAAATTAGGTTAGGATGATGTCCGCAAACATAAGTTTTTCTTAGGTTAATTTAGATTTATATTCGGCAACGTTAGGTTAGTTTTACCCTAAGATAAGTTAAGTGAGATTAGGCTGGAATAGCATTATGTTAAAGTTTCTTAGCTTAGGGTAGCTAAAGTAAAGTTAGGCTTATGTTATATTATGTTTAGGTTAAATTACCTATAGATTCGGTTGAATTAAGTTAGATTAGGTTAGGTCGGTATAATTAGATAAGGTTTAGGATAAGAGTATTCTAGGTAATTGGGTTTTGATTAGGTTAGCTTGTTAAGATAGATCATGCTTGAATAAGATCAGGTTAAGTTGGGCTGAGATTACTTTAGGATTACGATAAGTAAAATTAGGTTAAATCGAAATAGATTACGTTAGTTTAGGATAATATTAGCACATGTTAGCTTAAGGATACGTTAAGTTGAGTTAGGTTTAGGTTAGGTTGGGTTAGGTTAGAATAGGTTACGTTAGGATAATATTAGTAAATTGTAGATTTAGGTTATGTAAAGTTGAGTTGCGTGTTGTAAGCTGCATTAGGATAATCTTATGATAGATTTTGACTAGGATTGTGTTACCTGAAGCTAGACTAGGCACAGTTTGCTTAGCTTACCTACATGCTAGATTGAATTAAGTAAGATTAGGTTAGGTTGGATATAAGGTTAGAAAAACAGTATGTTATGTAATTAGGTTAGGTTACGTTCGATTCAATTACTTGTACGTTAGGTTGCTTTAGGCTATCAGGTTTGGTTGGCAGTGGCGGCTCGTGAGTTAAGAAAGACGGTGGGCACAAGAAAAAACTCACCTATTTTTTGTACATAAAATTCATTCTCCTATTTTTCATGCTGGAAAAGACGTCTATGACTTTGTTGTCAAAATCCGGGTTAGATTGGACGAACTTCTTTTCTATTGATAGCACCGCCAATGCGTTAAGTCGATCTTTTTGCACACAATTAACTTCCATCATTGAAAAAACGTCACTTTCGTCTTTGAATTCAAACGCGCGATTGCGCGAAATCAGGGCTACAAAGTCCAAATTCAAACGTTGACTGCAAATGGGGAACACTTCGCTCGGCGCCCAATTCGCCTGGTATATCGCGTATAGCGAAGATAACCGATAGGCAACCGAATCTTGCTCTACGCGCTTGTGGTGCGGAAGGAAAATTTGATACCATCGTTAAAATAATGAAATTAAAATAATGCACTGAATTACATGCGAATTTCTTTCTGTGTTTATCTTGGTGGTTGGGTGGGCACGTGCCCTTGTGCCCTTTACTACAAGCCGCCACTGTTGGTTGGGTATTTCAAAATCAGGTTAGGATTAGAGTATGTTAGGTAAATGGGTTTTGACTAGGTTAGGTTGTTAAGTTACAATGGGATTATGTCCAGTGCTGGGTTTAGTTTACCTTAAGGTAGATTAGGTTAAACTGGGATAGGATTACGGTAGGTAAGGATAGGGTTATACGAGGTAAAGTTGAGGTTTGATTAGGTTAGGTTAAGATTATCTTAGCTAAAATTAGATTTAGGTTACGTTCGATTCAATTACTTGTACGTTAGGTTGCTTTAGGCTATATTAGGTTTGGTTGGGTATTTTTAAATAAGGATAGGATTAGAGTATGTTAGGTTAAAGGGTTTTGACTAGGTTAGGTTGTTTAAGTTACAATGGGATTATGTTAGGTAATGCTAGGTTTAGTTTACCTTAAGTTAGATTACGTTAGATTGGAATATAATTAGGTTAAACTGCGATGGGATTACGTTAGGTTAGGATAGGGTTATACGGGGTAAAGTTGGGGTTTGAATAGGCTAGATTAGATTAGGATATGACTACTTAGGTAAAGTTAGGTTAGGTTAAGATTATCTTAACTAAAATTAGGTTTAGGTTACGTTCGATTCAATTACTTGTACGTTAGGTTGCTTTAGGCTGTATTAGGTTTGGTTGGGTATTTTTAAATAAGGATAGGATTAGAGTATGTTAGGTTAAAGGGTTTTGACTAGGTTAGGTTGTTCAGTTACAATGGGATTATGTTGGCTAATGCTAGGTTTAGTTTACCTTAAGGTAGATTCGGTTAGGTTGGAATGGAATTGGGTTAAGCTGGGATGGGAGTACGTTATATTGGATAATCATGGGTTTAGGTTAGGGGTTATTCAATCAGATTACGTAAGATTAGAATAGGGTTATGTTAGGTAAAGTTAGGTTAATTCAAGATTATGTTGGCTAAAGATATAGTCGGGTGTCGTCTTATTTGACGGATGGCCCTTCGCCGTACGAACCATCACAACAATTGTATAGTTATATTGCTCTCATTCTAGCTCCTTAGTTCGTATAGGCTATTAGATGGAGGGCAAGTCTTGCAGATGGCACTGCCACTGCGGTGACTTGTGAAACGAAAAGAGATAAAACTTACAGTGTTCAGTGGTTCCAAAACAGGTGATGGTGGCATCGTGAAATTATAGTTGACAAGGTGGAACCTTTAATAATTAATTTGGGTGATGATTCATCGGACAGCGAAGATAAGGAATATGAAAACGACAGCGATTAAACTGTTTTATTAAAATCATGTGGTCTGTGTTAATTGAATGCAATAATATTTGTTTATTTCAGTCATTTTTAATTGTGTGCAAAATATGAAACTAATTGAAATTTAATCTTTTAGTCGGTGTTATATAGTACCTAATGATAAAAAAATGATATTTAGTTTGTGCGTGAGTCACTCCGGTTTGTGTTTAACCTATTTGTACCTGATTCACCATTGTGTTCAAATTATTTCAAATACATAATCAATACTGCATTTTTAGTTATTAGTATTTCAGTACAAATATAATTATTTTAATATTTGAATAACTCTTATTTAAATTGAATTTAAAAATAAAATTGAATTTCTCGTGCAAATTAGATGCAATAATAATCTTCAAGCTGTCTTGTCTTTGATTTATATTAAGAATATTGAGATTAAACATGTAAAATATTGGTAAATAAATGTTTAGTAGCTAAATTTAATTTGACACTTGTTTTTGGTCACTGGTTTCTTGAGCACGTGGCCGCTCATCTTAGTTCAACCGGTTATTTTACCTGACTGCGGACTACGCATCCGTCAAATTAGACGGCACTCGACTATAGGTTTAGGTGAAGTTAATCAGCTTGAGTTTGACAATTGTTTGTAAGCCAGTAGTTGGCAAATATTTTGAAACACTTACATTAAAACAAAATAGTTCTTAAGTTGCTGAAGATTAACTTAAATGCTTTGTAAATTTTTGGAATTATGCCTGTCCCTTTGGCTAACATATTTTATTCAATTTTTGTTTTGTGTTTTAGGAGCTCAACAGTAATTCTCGCAAAATAAGCTGTACACCTCTTGTCAAGGTGAATGACATTGAAATAGAGTTATTGAAAAACCCCCATGCTTTTCAACAACTTCAAAGTTCAAGAGTTGTGTTTAATAAAGTTGAATCAGTGAGAACAACAAAAGCAAAATTAGATTTTGAAAATTCTTCGGAAATTACCAAAAACGAGTACAACTTTCCTGCATCGGCAGCATCTGTTTCTGCCACAAAATCAAATAATTTTTTAACTACAGGTGATATTAGTACAGCAATCACAGAAGGTGAAAATTTCCCACTTAGCGTTTCCAATTTATCTCCAGACGAAAACGAATTCATAGAAAACGAAAGGAAATGCAAAAGTGCAAATAATCAAAGTAACAGCAGTTTGAATTTGTCGTCGTATACTAAAAAGTACACCGCCCTGAATGGTTACACAAGCAAGGAACGTGACCATGTTTTCAAACTTCACGAAAGATTTAATAAGTTGCAACGGAAGTTCATAAGCTTTGTTAATGAATTTCAAGAAGAAATGAAATCCCTTCAGGAAGACATTGAGAGTTATCAGGACACGAACAAAGTAATTGAAGTTTTAGATGGCGAAAAAGAGAATTTTGTTGTGAATAAAGAATGGCACATAACTTCTACTGTCAAGAAGAATGTTACATTCAATTTGAAAGCGGAAGACAGAACAGTAGACGACTTTTCTTCACAGGATGTTGGCTTGGAGAAATCTGTTCTTTTATATAATTCTTTAAGAAAAGGTTGTGATACTGTTTTGAACACGCCAAAAATGAACAGGACTTGTTTACAAACACCTAAGAGAGTCTGCACCAACCAGAAAGAAGCTGTTTCCAGAAAGGTGCAGAAGCAGTGCTTGTTGTTGCTAGATACCCCGGTTAACAAAACAAGAAAGAACTTGTGATCGTAGGTTTCAAAAGTTAATTTTAAAGTGTATTTATTTTATTTTTTATTGTAGTATTTTTATGCCTGACTTACTGATATAAATAATTGCTGTCAAGAATTAATAGTAATCTATTTGTATTATTCAAAAAAAAAATTGATTACTGTGGAAAATGAAAAATATATTTTCTTAAAAATTTTAATAGTTACACAGGAGTGGCCCATCGAAAACGAAACTGGCAAGTTTTGTGACACTAAACCTCAACTCTTCGAAAAATGCTCTGTGTCAAATTATCTGCCAGGGGAACATACAGGGTGTCCCACTACGTGAGTTCCCTACTTTGTGTACTTAATCTTTAGACTAACTATAGTTAAAAATTATAATAAAGTTATGCCCTAAAGTAAACCAGTAGGGAAAGAATGAGGGTTCTAGATCCACCCCCCACCACTTGACCTGTCATTGGCCTCAGGCCAGGCCAGAAAAAGTGATTGGAAGCGGTTGTATTTAGACAGACTGCGATTTGAAAGAAGATTCAACAATGTTGAGTGTGTTTTATTATCAATTTTGAATGTTAATCATAAGACGTTATTACAAATAGAAAAGAAAGCGCAGTTCGATAGTTTATATGGTCATTCTCGAGCTAACCGTTGAGGAGGAAACACTCATAAATGTTTTTTTCAGAGGGGTCAGTTCGAAGGTCAATGAACTGGGGTTAGGTCAAAGGTCAATGAACGGGGGTCAATGGCAGGTCAAGTGGTGGGGGGTGGATCTAGAACTCTCATTCTTTCCCTACTTAAACCGTTTTCAACATACAAAGTGTTAAATTATTATTTATTAAATAATTACAATTTCAAAAAAGCCAATATTTATTTGTACGAGGATGGTTCGATAACTACGTGGCCTAACAAAGAAAACGCAAGTTTTTTTCGACAAAAAGCATTTTATTTTTCAATATAATCTCCTGCTCGCTCAACACGCTTATTCCAACGATATTCCAAATTAGCAATGCCTTCATTGTAGGTCGATGAATCCAAATCCTCGAAATAGCTATTTACAGCAGCGATTACCTCGGAATTAGACGAAAATCTCTTACCACCGAGTCTTTTTTCAGGTTTGGAAACAGATGATAATCGCTGGGAGCCAAATCTGTGGAATAAGGCGAATGGGGCACTAATTCAAATGCCAATTCATACATTTTGACCATTGCAATCGCAGACTTCTGGGCAGATGCGTTATCTTGATTGAAAAGCACTTTCTTCTTTACCAAATGAGGCCGTTTCTCCTAGATTTTGTCGCTAAGTTGTTGCAACAAATTGGCATAATACTCGTCATTTATTGTTTTGCCCGTTTCTGAGTAGTCGACCAAGATAATTCCACGAGAATCCCAAAATACGATTGCCATAACCTTTCCTAGTGACAAAACCGTTTTTGCCTTCTTTGGTGGCGAGAGTATAATGGTGAATGGTGGACCCAGGTTTCATCGACGATTATGAAACGACGCAAAAAAATCGTTCGGATTGTGACAAAAACGTGCCAAAAGGTCACGAGAAACACTCAAACGATTCAGTTTTTGCTCCGGTGTGAGCAACCGCGGCACCCAACGCCCCGAGTATTTTTTCATTTCTAATTCTTCAGTTAAAATTCTGTGCACTCTGTCATTTGAGATACCCAGTATGCCTGCTATTTCGCGCACTTTTACTCGACGGTCATCCAATACGATACGGTGGACTTTTTCAATCATATCCGGGGCAGTAGCAGTTTTTGGACGTCCACTACGGGGTTCATTATTTGTGCTAACACGACCACGCTTAAATTCGGCAACCCAATTTTTAACCATTAAAAACGAAGGAGCGGATTCCAATAGTGTTGAATCCAGCTCTGCTTTGATTTCGGTTGGTGTTAAGCCTTTCAAATGAAAGTATTTTATCACTGCTCTCAACTCAAGTTTTTTCCATTGTTTACAAAATCACACGAGACGTTCACTTTGGCGTACTGTCAAAAACAGACTAATTGACAGATCGCTCTGTACTGTCATATTTAATCTAATAAAGGATCGTTCTACAGAATGGTAAAGAAGATTCCTCCGAATTCGCACCATCTCTGTGTTAGGCCACGTAGTTATCGAACAATCTTCTTATTTTAATTTAAATTAATTAGGTACAATTAATGACAGTACCATAAGTCCAGATCACCCAAAATGGTTTAACACAGGTTTGATTCTAACCTGAAATATTTGTTGATTCAGAAAATCGGTTTTTTATTATTTTACTGTATTCTTTTCCCGGCTAAAAATTCGCTTATTGGGTTAGACAAATAAAAATCGGAGGGAGCAAGAACAGAACTGTAGTTTGTTTGTGATATTTCAGTTGTTTTTGCAGCGGTTTGAAGGCGAGCATTGTCTTGGAGAAAGAAACAGAACTTGGACACAAAGAGCACTCCTTGAGAATCCCAAAAATGACAACACAGTTTTGGCTTTCTTTGGTTTTGGAGATGTAGTGTGACACTGCATGTCTGCGCGTTTCACGAGTAAAATAGTGTAATAGTATATTTCATTAGGAGTCTGGAAATAAGGATTTTTCGGTGCGCGCGTGACAAATTCTCGTGTGAGGCGAAGCCGAACACGGGAAGTCACGCAAGCACGGAAAAATCCATTTCCGGACGTGTAATGAACGATACTTTTTATTATACTTATCTGAAAACAACGCAAAAAATGATAAAAAGTAAATTTAGAACATTTTATTTTCAAAGTAATCATAATACATCGTAATAGTACCAAACATGATTAACATTTCCATAGCAACGATATATTTATTATCGGCATTTAGCGCACGCAAAAAAAACGGAGATCGGTAAAAATTTAACGTGCGCTGTTCTGAAAATGTCACCTTTACGTCTTTGTAAAAACAGATGAAAACAAGGTGTTTTCATATAAGTATAATAAAAAATATATTTCAACAATTGAGCACAAAAATTCATCTCCTCTTCCATATCGCTGTAGTAAAGAAGACGTGATTTGCAAACGACTCGCTTTATGTTTTTCGGTGAACAAGTACGGAATCCACCTGGTACTCATCATAGAATACTTGTTTTTTATGACGTTTTCAACAAACCGACACTATTTTGTAAATTTTCAGCAATCTGCCGAAATGATGTCCGTCTGTCTTACTAGGGGCATTAGATTTCTCTTCATTTTCACGATTAACCGAAGTTGCAGCTCGTCGTATACGAGGCTCATCTTCTACACGATTCTCTAAACGATTTCGACCATTCAAACAGCAAACTTTTAGAAACACATTGATTGTCTTGTAAGAATTTTAGTCGGACTTACGCCTTCATTTGTAAGAGATTTCATTGTTAAACGTCGTTTCATGTTACAATGAACAGAACTTTTTGACATCGTAACTGTAACTGTTAAAATAATATAGCCAAACAATTGCCATGGATATGTTAACAAGAGTTCGGCCTACCTCTAATTAATTTAATTTTTGGAATTGTCTTCACATTCTTGTTTAAATTTGAATACTTCTCGTTGTTTACAATAAATCGTACATACTGAACTATGTACCTATATGTTCAGTTTGATTGGACAAGCCCCTCGGGATTTCCAAAAAAAAAATGAATGGTGTTGACTGGTCGCTAGGCAACCTTTTTGAAAACGATGAGTTTTTGTCAGAAAAAAAAATCATTTAGTACTCATAAGATCTTGAAGCAGAGGCCACGCTTAATTCGCGGCTTCGCTAATTTTGTAATGTGCATAAAGAATTTTGTGATTTGATTTTAAAATAAAAGCGTTAATGCTTATCGACGTATTTAAAGTTTTTATTCCTCTTACGTATGAGGAATTGTGAAAATCTTCGAAAAATTTTAATTTTTGGGAAGTGTCGAAAGTGGCGTGGGTCAATCATCATTTGTTTATTTGAGCGTTGGTTGTTTATGGGCTGATTTTTAATTTGAAAACTTTAGTACAAAACGTCAATGTCAATTGTAAACACATTATAACCTACAAGAAATAATTAAAATTTAATTAAATGTGAATAAAGAAATAAAATGGAAGTGCTTCGAAATATTAAAATGCTATAATAAATTACAACAAGAAACTACAATAAGAAATTTTACCGTGAAGTAATTGGATGTTAGAGTAGATATTAACCTTGCCCATGCGAATTTAATATTCTATAAATGGTGTATTACTATGGGAAAGTGGTATGAAGAGCTTCATCTACTTGTTGCCGAGATTTGGATGCTACCAACAACGAATTAACTTCACTTATTTGGAACAAGATCAGGACAACGTGTTTGCTACTTGAGTTGGATAGTGAAGATTTTCACACTAGACGCGCCAAGCTTAGCAGATTTGAAAATTCTGGATAGCAGCGCATTATACTACAGTTGCAGTGAACGAACATGCTGTAAATGTTTCTAATAAAGGAAAAATATAAACCATTTGAAAGATTAATAAAATTATAATTGTTGTTTTATTATGTTGATATACTTGAAGTGTATTTTGTGTTACAAAAGGGAAAGTACGGATAAGTTGAAATTAATTTCGTTAATTAGTATTTTTTAAATCTGGAAGAATTGGAAGTTCCCTCTGTGTGTGCTTGTTTGTTACCAGCTACACGAGTTCATACAATACGACCAATTATAACGGCGACCTTGAGATCTGCAATAAGGTTTGTGAAATTTATTGATTTAGTGTTGGTTAAACAATTTATAAGTTTGTTTAGTGTTGATATTCATCTAGAGGAGGATATCTTGATTAAGATTTTGATATTGTTTTATGGCAATGCGTAAGCTTTAACCAGTCACTGTATTTTATTTGCTCAACGTTCACAATAATTTGTTTGTCGAACAACATTTATTTATTTAGTCCATTAACAAAAGAGCTCACAGCATAATTTATTTGACAATCAACAACGGGGAACGCAGCAGTATATACAGGGAATTTTTCTTTTTAGTATACATTGCCTATGTATACTTCTAAAAAGAACGCATCAACTACGCCTATTATGTAGGCAACCAACTATACAGACAACTCAAGCATGCTGTGACAACAGCAATCAAATTAATTCAATGCTAAAAAATAAAATTAATCTTTATTTAGTGTCAAACAATTGTTAGAAAATTTAAATCAGAGGGATGCGTAATAAATTCCCATAAAATAAAAACTGAAAGTAATCACGTTTTAACCGAAGAAATGAAATGAAATATTTTATGCTACGTTGAAGAAAATCCCATAGTATCACTACGAGAAATAGGTTCACATTTTAATGTTTCTAACACCTTTGTATTTATAACACTAAAAGAATTTAAATGTTAATCGTACAAATTTTCGAATCACCAACGACTATTCGACGAAGACAAGGGAAAAAGAACAATCTTTTGTGAAACTTTATTTAATTTGCTAAATGAGCATGAATACATTTTAAATAAGATAGTTTTTAGTGATGAAGCAACTTTCACAATAAATGGAGAAGTCAATTCACGAAACTTTCGGTATGTATTATAATTCCTCATCTGTCCAGTATCCCGATAAACTTATTTCTTAGATATTGGTCCCGCACTAACTGCTATTTACAAAACTTAACTCACAGTCAATACATTGGGTCCATATTTTATTGATGGTAATCTCAATACCGGCAAATTTTTAGAGCTATTAAGGAACGACATCATTCCGGCAGTAGATAACTTATACATCGATGACCCGTGGTTTCAGATGGATGGAGCCTCTCCGCATTCCACGAATGCTATAAGAAACTTTCTAAACGACAGGTTTCCGGGACGTTGGATAGGAAGATTCAGTCCTATATCGCGGCCCCCGCATTCTGCAGATTTGTCGTCCAATAATTTCTTTGCATGGGGATATCTGAAATCAAAATTTATACAAATATTCCAATACAAAGTTTTGAGGAATTAAAAGATCGCATACGTACCGAACGCAATAGCTTAAATCCCGACTTTCTTGCGAATGCTGTGCGTGCTTTTCAACACCGTTTAGGTTATTGTTTAGAAGTACAAAGCGGTCATTTCGAATACTTGTTGTAACTGTTGTTTTTATTTTCATTACCGTTTTCTGTTATTGATATTTAATATTTTACAATAATAATCGTCGTTGTTGTTCAATTCATTTTCATTTATTTATCTAATATAAACAGTGCATCAACATAACTTTCATACTCAAATAATTCGCAACTACAGTGACGTTTGCTTCTGTTTTTAGTTGCGGTTATAGTTGGTTGTCTACACAATAGGCGTAATTGACGCGTTCTTTTTAAAAGTATACATAGGCAATGTATACTAAAAAGAAAAATTCCCTGTATATAATGTCGACAAATCAGAAATAACCACTGTGCAGCCCAGGTCGTCAAAAATAATTGCAACAAAAGGTCGTAAACAAGTGAGTGTTATAAATAGCGCAGAAAGAGGCCATCATTTAACTGTTGCATGCAGCATGAATGCAATTGGTGCGTTTGTGCCACCTGCATTCATTTTCCCTCGTAAAAGATTCAAGAATGAATTAATGGACAATTCACCACTTGGTAGTGCCTTCGGCCAAGACAATGGATGGATATCGGGTGAAAACTTTTTAAGGTGGTTGAAACATTTCGTGCGTTTTGTGAAATCAAGCAAGACCAACAAAGTGTTGCTCTTGTTGGATAGCCACAGCAGCCAAAAGTCTTTTGAGGTTTTAGAATTTGTCAAAAACAACGGAATTGTATTATTCTGTTTTTCTGCCCACTGCACGCACAAAGTAGAGCCCTTGGACTTAGATTTTTGGTCTCGTGCAAGTATATTACCACCAGGAAGTTCAGTTATGGCTTAAACAGAATCCTAGGAGACCAATCACACAGTTTCAAGTGGCAGGAATGTTTGGAAAAGCATAATTGAGAGCTGTTACTCCATCTATTGCAATAAATGCCTTTTCTAAAACCGGAATTTGTCCGTTAAACTCAAACATATTTGAAGACTGGATGTTTGTTCCCTCCTTGGCAACAGAGCGAGTAGTTATTGATCCCAATCCAAGCACTCCTCCAGCTGAAGACATAGTGGCTTATGCAAAAGTCAACAACAATATTACGAAGAAGAACATTATAGTTCCAGAAGAAGTCTCATCGTCATCCAATTTCGTAGACGTCATTCAGACGTTGTCACCATTCCCAACTGCTGAAGTATTACGAGCTGTATCTAAGAGAGGCCGAAAAAGAGGAGAGATGGGAGTCCTTAATGCAACACCAAATATTGAAGTGATAAAGATGGAGGCAGAAGAAAAAGCTAGAAAGGAAAGAGAAAAACTGGCTCGAAAAGCAAAGTGGACATTTGCGATTTTGGAAGACGATGAAGAGGATACTTGGAAAGACATAGAAAGCAATGGTGGCAGTGATTCTGCGTGTCTTTACTGCAATGAGCTGTATTTTATGTCTCGTCCAAGAAAATACTGGGTACGTTGCCAAAAATGCCACAACTGGTGTCACACAGAATGTGCCGGGGTAGCCCCAAGGTGCAAAATTTTTATTTGTGAACTTTGTCATTAAATGTTTTATAAAACCAATAAAATCTGTGTTGTAAATTGATTTAAATGATTTTTTCCCTTAATTCAGGTTATATGCCATCATAAGCACAAACTATCCTACGATGGCACATTTAATCAAAATTATAAAAAAAATCGTATATTTTTAATATTATGATTTTGCACTTATTTCTAGTAGAATAATATACTTAGTGTAACCATGGAACTATTTGCCGCTGCGCCTGCGGCATCAAAACGTTGGTTTTTGTGTGATTTATGAGGAAAACTGCTTAGGGGTGCCATCAGGCGCACACTTCCCCTACATCCGCAAAACAATATTCTTTATTAGAACTTGAGAATATTGGAGTAATAAAAATTGTACTAACTGTAATTTAGGTTATACAAACTTTTTAACGTACACTGTGGCGGAAGTCCCGTTTACGGGTAACAAACTGCATAAAATATATCAAATAGTAGGAAAATACAATATCCCAAATTATACAGGGTGTTTCATGAAAAACAAAGTTAAAACGGATTTACATTGAAAACAAAAGATTATATTATTTTTCCGAATATATAATTGGATTGCGATATGAAAATATAACAATTTTGCGAATTTAATTAAATTCACATTTATTGTCACCGTAGCTACGTTAAGAGGCTACCTTTTTTTTAACTAGTATATAACAAATCCGAGATTGATTAAGGTGAAGAAGTTACGGAAAAAGTCAGAAAATATGACGATGAAAAATTGCCAAAAGTAGTGCAAAAATACGGTAAAATAAACTTACGTTATGATACATATAGACTTCATTTAGTGTAAGTTTAAACCTTATTACAAACTATCATCTTTTAAAAACATAATGTATACAACCCTAATGTCAAGAATTATTTAATTTGTTTACAATCAAAACACAACAAGCTCTGTTTATTTTGTCGTATATTACATGCATTGTTTTTTATATTGGCTGCAGTTCGCTTTTCAAGCTTCAGGTAGATGGCCATACGACCCTGGATGGACAGAGAAACAGATATAATAGTTTGATGATATTTTTAATAACAAAATCATAACATTCGCCTCATATATATACACTATTCACGATTGATTTGCCATCCAGCAGGCTGTGTTTTTTTTTCTTAAGTTGCCCTTCTTAAATATTATTTGATTGATTTCTAGCAATGTCAAAATGAAATTGCCCTGTTGCCAGCTCTAGAATCCCCTACTTTTCTAAAATATTCTAGTAAGTTTAGAATTAATAAAACACATAATATATTATACCTACTTAATTGTCAGAATGGTGAAAGTTATCCTTCAAATTTATGAAACTACAAATTGTGAAAGCTTTCAACTATTATAAAAGAGATAGGCCAGACTTCACACTGGCAACATTGCCTGCTTTCAAAAAACATAACCTTCACCAAGAAAAAATAACATAACCCAACTTAATTAATTGGCAAATTTCAATGATACAACACTTTCCCCCAGATTTCCATAGCCTGTTGGATGGCAAATCAATCGTGAATGGATTATACCTACTAATGAACTTTCTCCCGTTTGGCGTTCACACCGGCCATTACTAAATTTATTTGCGCCATCTATAATCGCGGGTGTTTTCCGATAGCCACAAATAGATCCAAGTTTAAATTCATCTAAGTTTGGATATTTTTTTTTCAATAAAGATATGATAATTCTATTGTAGTTGCCGAATTAAATACAATAAATCAGCCCTCCTGCAAATCACATAACTGCTATTTAGGATTTACCGTTTCAGTATTAATATATAATAGATTTTTAACAGATTGGTGCTTTGTTGTTCGTGAGAAAATAGACTAAATTTAAAAATGTTCGTGAATCTTATATTAGCAGAACGGATGCGGCTAGTGAGTCGCAGTTTAGACATTTTTGCCTTAAGAGAATGGATTTTTTCTTTTACACAGGCCATCTCAGTTTACGCTCTTTTGGTTTATTTCATTATGATCTATAACGGAATTTTATATGGGCATTAAAGTTGGTATGTTGCAATTATAATAATAATTATGAGTATTACCGGAAAAACAAATAGGTGGCTCCCTTTTAACGGGCTTCTAGACACATCACTTCACCTAACCTCACTTTCTTATAACCTTTTATACGACATAAACGTGCTTGGTGATATCTTTCTTGTAGCGGCTAAATAGGTATGGCTAAAAGTCTTAGAAGCAAATGGAGGAGAAAGTGCAGAGCTGTTAAACGCGAACGCTACAACAAAAAGGAACTGGACCGTTTGAAGAAAACTTTAAGTAATGATCCTTCCAATAACAAGTCCACCGATGTTGACATGGCAGATATTAATCTAATAGCTACAGTTGTACATAAAAATACTATAAAGGCCAGCCTCCGCAGCAGTAGAGCAAGCAGTTCTGGTAAAACCGAAACGAATATGGAAACAAACACGAAAGAGCGTGTCTTCAACCCAAAAACGATGAAAGACCAGAATGGGACGTACCCAGTTTGGATGCACCCAAGAAAGATTCACAAACGAAAGAAAGTAGGCAAAGGCAAATTGAAAAAGAAGTCAAAAACATAGCTTAAAATGATTTATGTTACTTAAATTTTCTTGTAACTTTATTCTTAATTTAATGTTCAATAAATATTTTAATCGGAGTTTTGATAAATTGTAATATACAATAATCTGTAATTTGGGTGAACTGACTAGTAGAAATAAAGCAAGCAGTTTGTATTGTATTAAAAGATTAAATTTTCTAATGCTAATAAAAGACAAATATGTTGATTTGCTCTGTACTGTGTTTATTATTTAATTAATTTTTAAGTGATGTTCACTATGTGTATGTAAAACAACTAGAATATAGTTTTAGATTAAGAAAAGTGGAAAATATGATTTCCCCACAAAAATGCAGTTTAAATTAAAGTTTTTTCACAGTAATATTCAATTATAATAATAACAAACGGTAACTCAACAGATATAATCTAGAAACATTTTATGAATTGCTCTTCCCGAAAAATACATTGTCCTTTTGTAAATTACTAGCTACTGCTTTAAAAAATGTTTATGATAACCAAAAACATTTATGATTTTGGTAAATGGCTCGTTTCGAACTCGGTTGAAGTATTTGCTTATAACTGTTAGCTATAAAAAATTAGGTAAAAGCAATGCAGTTTAAAAGGAACAAACAAAACAAGATGGCATATTTCCCGTATAAGTGGAAAAGGCTTTTCAATTTTTTTAACGGTACTTAACTAAATTTTAGGAAAAGTAAGTTATATGACATTTTGTCTTTATAGATCCACAGTTGTGTTATAGTTTTTCAGAAAAAGGCTACTGCATAATCAATATAAACAATATACAGGACTTTCCATTTAAAATAATATAAAATCTGAAAGACAGCCATCTTGTTTTGTATGCCCAAATTATCGGCTGGCTGAAAATGTAGCACTTTTACTTAAGAAGGGCCCTGAAATGAAGGGAATACCCAATTTCCTTATGCAACAATAGTTTATAGGGGGCTTAAGAATGTAGTTAAATTTAGAGCATTTCTCAATTATAAAAAATAGTTAGAATTTCATATACAGTTTGGCTCTTCCACTACGGAGAGCTTTCGTTACGACCCCTAATTATTTTAGGATGGGGCCCCAATTTGCTGCGGTGTTTATACCCCACAAAACTTTATTTTCACACTTTCCATAATTCTTAAATTTGCGACCTTTTTTTGGAAAGGAAACTGCTAACGCCGTCTTTTGAATGAAATACAAACAAAATATGTTATGATTCCTAAACATTGAATTTTAAAAAACAAGAAGATTTATGATTTAAAAATATTCTTCCAGGACTACCTACAGTTTTCTGTGTTTTAAAATTTGATGCTTATATCAGATTGCAGTAGCTGCAGAAACTATTACAAATATTTGAATATTTGATAATTAAAAGCACTGTTTGAACCAAAGTCCAATTAAAATTCTTCTTCTTCTAGAATCCTTATACCCTTAGGGTGTCGGCTCCAATGAAGGTCAAAACAACTAATTTAACAGTCATGTCTAGATTTCCATTGGCTTGTCCTTATTGCCTGTACCATTTCACTTCCTTGCGATTCGTATTTGACGTCATCTATCATACCTGCCCATTATTCCAAACGGTACTAACTGAACTTGAGTCAGATCACTTACCGGTCCTAATATCATTCGAACACATACCTAACCAAGCTGACCAACTACCAAGACTAATTAACGGAATTGTTGACTGGGATAAAGTTTCAAAAGACACTCGAGAATAATATACAATGCCCCACTCACCTAGACGTAAGAGATGCAATTGATTCAGCCATAAACAACTTTCAGGAAATAATCAAAACATGCGTAAAAGAAGCCAGCATTGTACAGCCCAACCGAAGAAAACCGAATGACTTGCAACCACCAGCAGAAATAATGAAGTTAATAAAGCAGAAGAATCGAGTCAGAAGAGAATGGCAAAGAAATAGACCGCCACAACTAAGGCTCTTACTCAAAGAGCTAACGCGACAAGTTAAACTAGAACTGGATAAACATAGAATAAAATGCTATCAGAAATATTTACAAGACCTCTAGCCTGCAGACCATTCGGCGAGCAACCAAACGGATTATTAAGCAACCACTGGCCATTTACCCTTTAATAAGTAATGGCATTACATACTCCAGCGATGCTGAAAAATGGGAAATCCTTGCAGATCACCTGGTGAATGTTTTCACCATGGACAACAACAATGATAATGCTGAAAATACCCATCACGTTAAGAACTATGTCGCAAATAATTTACCGGGCACCCCGGGGGTGATAAAACATATACATCCCACAGAAATAATGCAGTTCATCAAGAAGTTGCCGCACAAAAAATCTCCGGGACACGATCTTATTACAAATTTTGTCCTCAAAAAACTCACTAGAAAAGGAATCTGCTATATAACAGCCATATTTAATTCCTGTCTTAGAATAGGGTACCTACTTCCCGAATAAAAAAAAAGCGCACATCCTGATGTTTAACAAACCAGGTAAGAATTCTCAACAGCCCACATATTATAGGCCAATCAGTCTTTTACCTGTGTGGTCAAAAATTTTTGAGAAAGCTATTCTTAAAAGATTAAACATAGAACTTTCAATGAAAAATGCAATTCCAGTTTTTCAGTTTGGTTTTAGACCGAAACACTCAACAAATCATCAATTATTAAGGATAACTGAAACCATTGAAAGAGGATTTGAGCGCAAGGAACACAAAGTAATAGCTTTTCTCGACATAGCAAAAGCATTTGATATGGTATGGTTTGATGGACTGTTATATAAACTGATTAAACTCGATTTACCGCACTATCTCCTGCTAATAATCAAATCTTTTCTGGAAGATAGAAAGTTTCAAGTCAGAAGTAATGCTACCGTCTCAGCAATCAAAGATATATTGGCTGGAATACCACAAGGATCAATTTTGGGACCAATCCTGTACAATGTGTTCATGCATGACATCCCACGCCTGCCCAATTCTACCATTGCAATGTATGCAGACGACACTGCAATCGTCACTCAAAGTCAAAACATTGATGTAGCTGTCCAACAACTCCAAGAAAACTTAAACGAACTAAGCGGATGGCTTAAGAAATGGGAAGTAAACCTCAACCCTACAAAATGCGAAGCAAAAATTTTCACCCTGCGACGACCGGCTACCCCAAACAACTTAGTCATAAATAACCAACCCGTACCATGGAATAGTCCTGATCAAGAGTGAAGTACCTAGGAGTTCATCTTGATAAACCATTAACTTGGAGATTACATGTAAATAAGAAACTGAATGAAGCTCATGCAAGGTTATCACAGTTGCATCCGACAATAAACCGCAAAAGCCCTCTAAAACTCTCTACTTATTTACAAATCATTGCTACGACCAATTATGACCTATGCCTGTCCAATATGGGGTGCTGCTCCTAAAACAATGATAAAAAAGCTGCAAGTCTTTCAAAATAAAATTCTACGAATAGCCACTAACTCACCATGGTTTGTACGTAACATACAAATCCATAGAGAACTGCAAATTCCTACTATTGAACAATTTATCAAAAAATGTATTAGGACCTTCCACGATAAACTCGGTGAATGCCCTGGCGCTACCCATTATGGAACAGGAGAAAAATCAATCCACAAGCCACTCAAACGCAAACTACCGCAAGATGTATTGTCAACATCTGAAGAAGAAATTAGTGATTGAAGTTATTCAGTGAATAACTTCCTAATATGCGATTATAGTGACAACTGAAAATGTACAATGAACAGTTCTGTGTATAGCTCTTGTACAGCTGATCCGGAAAATGTACCTATTCTAAAAAAAAAAAAGCAAAGTCATCTATCAAAAATGGCTGAATTGTTGCTGTTCATAGTAGGTACCCATTTTGTGCTACACTGCTCGTCTAAATTAATCAGAAAATCATACCAAAAAACTTTATTTCGCTGTAACATATAGTTCTCATATTTATAAATTGTGTTCCTTGGGATGCCACACAAGGAATGATATAACGGAAAAGCTGTTTTGCTTCAAACATTCTTGAACTTTCAATATTTTTTTCCAGGGAGTTGGAGATTACTATCGGCCAAACTTTCACATTCTTCTTCTTATTAATCGGTCCTCTTTCTACCTTAATTCAGGTGTAGAGGTTTTCTTGAATTGTTTCTTTGTTATTTCCCTCCATTTAGATCTGTTTCTAGCAACTTCTGTCGCTTGTGTCCTCGATAAGTCTATATTTTGCAGGGTTTTGGCTATCTGTTCATTCCAAGGGAATCGTGGTCGTCCTCTGGGTTGCTTTCCACTTAACTTCGTCTGCCATATTGTTTTCGTTGTTTTTTCCGGGTTCATTCTTGTTAGGTGTCCCCACCATTGTAGTTGTCGTTGCTCTCTTATTTTGTTCAGGTTTCTTGTTCCAAGTCTTTCTCTGATCTCGCTGTTTCTGATTCTGCCCTTTATTCTCACTCCTAGTGCCTTCCTCAAATTCTCATCTCTGTTGCTTGTAGTCTGCTTTTATGTCTTTCGTTTAACACCCATATTTCACTCCCGTAAATTAGCGTCGGCACAAATATTGTTTTAAACAATTTTATTTTTGTTTTACGTGATATTTCTCTTTTACTTATAAAACTCTTATCTAGGGCATATAGTAGTTTGCTTGCATTTGCGGTGCGGTTACTTATTTATTTCTCCGTCTATTTTCCCATTATCTTCTATTGTGTGACCTAGATATGTAGAACTTTTTACTTGTTCCAGCTCTCTGTTGTTTATATTAATTTTTATTTTATGATGTTCTCTAGCTATTACCATAACTTTTCATTTATTTGTGTTAATTTCTAGATTTTTCTCCTGTAATGCATCGTTCCATATGTTCATGTTGTGTTGCAAATTTTTCTCGCTGTTTGCTATAATTGCTAGGTTTGGTAGTTTTATGGATTTAATCTGTAGTGTCCCCATGTTTGATTTTTTGTCTCTTCTATACACTTGGTGTTTCTTTCGTCCATTACTATTATGAATAGATATGGGCTTAGTGCTCCTCCTTGTCTGATTCCTGCAGTAGATATGAACTCTTCTGATTCATTATTTTGTGTTCTTATTATGTTTCGGGTTGTCTTATAAATACTTTCTATGCTTGCAATTAGGTCTTCCTCTACTTTTTTGTTTCTAAGTCTGTTCCATACATCTGAGCGTCTCACTCTGCCAAATGCTTTGGTTAGGTCTATGAAGCCTATATTAACTGGTTTGTCGTGTTCTATCATCTTCTCTACTAACTGTTTGACAGTGAATAATGCGTCTTGCGCGCTTCTTGTTGGCCTGAATCCGTACTGAAGGTCGTTTAGTTTGTCTTCTACCTTCGTTCTTAGTCTTTTCTAGTTTGGCCTTATATATTTTCGCTGGGACGCTGATCAGTGATATTCCCCTGTAATTGTCGCAGTTTTTACTTTCACATTACCTAAGTTAAAAGTCAATTTCTAAGTTTCAAAATAAGAACATTTTTATAGGGTGTCATCTATTGGTTGTGCTCCTCTGAGGCCACCCTCTTAAGGTGGTCGTTTTTACTTAATTGTTTTTAGAAGGGGTATTTAGATCTTATAAAGAATTCAAATATTTAGTCAGTGAGGTAAACCTCCCAAAATATGTAATATAACATCGAATTTAAGAAATACAGCCCAAAGAGTTTATCTTTGTAATATAGTACCTACTCTGTAAGTAAAGCGGCGGCCGTGGCGCAGCAGTTAGTGAATTGGACTGTTGCGCTGAAGTTCTGAGTTCGATTTTAATTGCAGGAATATTAGATTTTTATATGGTCGTTTCCTCTTGGAAGGCAACGGTAAACCACTAAGGTACTTCTGTCAAGAACCATCTTTGGAGAAGAAGTACGAAACACTTCCACCAGTTTGGAACCAATGTTAAAGAGTAGGTCTCCTATATTTGTGTACATTATTCTAACAAGCTGTTCTACTATAATTCAAAATGCATTTATTTCAAGGGCGTATCCAGCTGCCCCCCTTCCAAGGTGAAAAAAATTTAGAAACAACAGAAAAAATATACACAACAAATTTCTGAAAAATTGATTAATGGGTTGCTTGTTGATATGTCAACATTTTAAAACACTAGTTACGAAATAAAGACCCTCGCGTCATCTGTTAAAAGTCATAAAAACTAAAACCTGTAGGTGTACTATACACGTACAGGTCGCGGTTTTATGACTTCTCGCAGATGGATGTAAAACACATACATACAGGTATATAAACGCAAATTCGCATCATGACCCGATGCAGAAAGCAACTGTGCTAAAAACTCTAACAACTAGAGCAGTCTGAAACTCAGATGCAGAACACCAACAACAAGAGAAAACTCATCTCTTGATGTCGTTTCAACAAAACGGTTATACAGCCACCGAAATTCAGAGAGCAATCCGCAATGCGGAACAGCCCAAGGCCAAGGAGCAACTGGCACCTCCGGAAGGCTTAGCTTTACTACCTTACAGTAAAGGCACTACTGATAAGATTGGGCATGTTCTTAGAAGATGCAGCATAAAGACAATCTTTAGGACTAATGAAACTTTGGGAAACGATTTCAGATCCGCAAAGGATCATATATCAAATTTAAAATCAGCCGGGATCTACAACACCTCTTGCTCTTGTGGCTCAAACTACATTGGACAAACTGGTTGTTCCATTGAATTAAGATTGCGAGACACAAATGTGATTGGAAACACAAACGCATCACAAAATCTGCGGTGGCTGAACATATTGGTTTAACTGGACATAAGGTGGACTTTGACAATTCTCAGGTGCTCGCCACAGTACCTCATTACTTCAATCGTATCATACGTGAAGCAATTGAAATTGAGAAACAATCTAACAACATAAACAGGGAGGATGGTTTTAAATTCAGTAAAGCTTGGACTCCAGTAGTTTATCCTCTAAGGACTTCTAAGCATCAATGATTTCACGATCACGCTCCACTGGATCCGTCTTTGCCCAACGGCGACAGCCAACCAGAACTCCGTCGTTCTGCCCGACTGGCTCAAAGAGGTTTAAATACCTCCGCTTCCCGGATTTGAGTTCACTATTCTATTCACTCTGAAGATGCAAGGTGCAATGTCTTCCGAAACGTTAGTTTGTATGGGTTCACAATCAGCTAAGAGACATAAGGCGATTAAGTATTATTGTCCTGGAAAACAAAATACATTAAGATCAATTCCTTGTCCGCCCCAAGATTTGAATAATCTAAGCACAAGGCTCTGTTTAGGCAGGCAGGGCCTACGAACAAATATTGCTCAAACTTCTAGAGCAAATGCATATAAAAGCTGAAGATATGAACTTACCTGATAATGCTGGATGTAGTTCCCAAATGACGACGCGATCTAAGCTGAATGCAAATTGTAGTATTGACGAAAGAAAAGTACCAGTAGTAGCAGCAGCAGCGATGAGGGCAAGGAATAAGTACAACCACCCTCTGCTTCAGACACTGCGACTACGAGACCTTCTATCGTTCAAACCACGGTGCCAGACAGTGAAAGTAAAACTGAAGACGACGATTGTCATGAAGATGGCCTGGCGACCACTATGCCGATTGATAAGAAAAAACATCTTCTGGATAATGGCTGGGTACCTTTGAAGAACTACGATGTTGCGGCAGATGCCAAACACCTCAAGAGGAAATTCAATCACCAGTGGTCGGACACGTATTCATAATGGCTAGGTTACTCAAGGCGACTCGAAAGTGCTTCCTATAAATATTGTGTGTTGTTTCCGCCGCAACAGGGCCGTGCGCTAAGATTATTGTTCTATTCACTCTGAAGATGCAAGCTTCAATGTCTTGCGAAACGGTAGTTTGTGTAGGTTCACAAACAGCTAACAGGCATTAAGTATTATTGTCCTGGCAAACAAAATACATTAACATCAAATCCTTGCCCGGCCCAAGGTTTAAATAATATAAGCACACGGCCCTATTTAGGCAGGGCCTATGAACAAGTATTGCTCAAACTTATAGAGCAAATGCTTGTAAAGGCAGGCAAGCTACAGGTCGGCCCTTACTTGATAATGCTGGGTGTAGTTCCCAAATGACGACGCGGTCTAAGCTGAAAGTAAATGGTAATATTGACAGTTCGAGAAACCGCGAAAGCCTCAAAGAATAGACTTAAACATTATCCCAGAAATTCGAAACTGCGTTGCATCTGTCAAGGAGATAATCATATTTTTCCGCGAGTCCGTTTTACGACACAAGCTTATTGCAAGAATTTTTAAATTGTGTGAAAGTAGATGATCAGTGAAGTACAAGAGCATCCGCGTTTTTAAGGATCACTTCGTTGATATTGTTGAAGTATTAAGAAAGTAATGCAGCAACAATAAGAAATGCATATCAAATGCATGCAGCGGCGTGCAGATCTTCATTTGTTGTGTTAGTAGTATTAATTGCGAAGTATTCCTCTATACTGGCACCCGTAGAAAATACACTTCAACTGAAGGCGCTTGACAAAGTTAAAACTAACCAGCACCAGCATTCTCGTCATGCTAAGAAAGCATCGGGAAGATGCGAAGAATGTCACAGCTGACGTTTTGAAAAAAGCACGGGATATTGCAAATCATTTGAATGTTGATATAACCGTCACTGGCCGCCAAATGCATAGAAGTAATCCTCCAGCTGGAAATCCATCCGAATTTTGGAGAAGGTCTCTAATAATTCCTTACTTGGATTCCAGTATATCATCTTCAGAAGGCAAATTTTCTGCAGACAAATCGCATGCATGGAGGAACGGAATGAAAGTACGTCATCTTGTGCAACTTTTTACAATTTGGAAGGCATCGAAGAAGAAAGGGAATTGTGGTTCAAAATGTGGAATGAGGTAAAAGAGGCGCCAGATATCATCGACGTTTTAAAAAAGAGCGAATCGTTTTTTCCAACCATTAGAAAGGCGCTACTGATTTTGCATTCACAGCCCTGCACTAGCATTATAGAGCGTTCATTCAGCGCCTTTCGCCGAATTAAAACATGACTTAGAAGCACTATAGGTGAAAATTGGTTAAATGGGTTAGCCATGCTAAGCATTCAACGTCAATGGGTTTCCGCAAACAAGGAACAATTAGTGGAAGCTATAGCTGCAACTAATCTTCGTAAACTATTGTTCAAAACTTAATTTGATTAATAAAGTGTTTTTCTTTTATAATTGTGTGTTGCTGCATGCCCCCCCCATGGCCCCCCTTACCCCATGAAAGAAGTTGGATTCTGAAAGCTATCTCCGCTTCCGTTTTGAGCTGGATACGCCCTTGATTTATATCCTCTAATACTTCAAACTGTGACGAATTGTGAGATTTGGATAGCGAGTGTACAAATGTTTGAGCATTTGTAAATGGTATATTAAAGATTATGAAATCTTAAATTACACAAAAACTTACATACAATTTACAAAAAATAAAATATGTATTAGATTAGTTATTTAAAATAAGGTTGTTACTAAACAACTCATTTGTCTTGCTGATAAGCAAATTATATCTCTAAGAGAAGGCAGTCTCTAAAACAGTCTTGATGAAGCTCCTGCTTCCCATGATTCAAAAGCATAATTTCTTAGTTAATACACATGGTTTCGTTTTATTATATTTGGTCAGCAGTTCCTCCATCTTATTGGATTTTTTCTCCAGTTGATTAATTTTATTCTTTAGGATAAAAACATCGTTTTTATAATCTTCCTGGAAAATGAAAAACTATTAAAATTTATACTCTGAATTTAAATAACAACTTACCAGCTCATTTAGTTTAGTTTTTAAAGAAATAACATCCTGAAATATGTTGTCTATATTGTAGGTAATGTTTTGTACTTCATTAGACGATGCAACTGGTGTGATTCCTTGTCTAGTAGCAAGTATCTATGAAAAAAATATAATTTTAAGTAATTGTTTTAAAGTAAAACATTTTCTAGAATAAAGAGGGCGGCCTCGGCGGTACAGAACTAATAGATGGCGCCACCAAAGAAATGATAAATCAATACCTTTTATACAAAAATTATTTATAAAAGTAACAATGATTTAAAAATGCAATAAAATTCTATGTAAACTAGATAGTACTTTGCAATATTTTTTATTTGTAAGTTTTACCTTATATTTTGTTACAAATATTGTGTTCTTATGTTAAAAAACTGTCTTCTACTCTACATTACTAGATGTTAGTAGGGTATATTTAAAATTCTTAAGTAAAACTACACACTATTGATAAACACAATTAATATTTCTTAATTTAGTAAAGGCACTCATTTTTTGAAAATAGTTTTTCTAATTTTAATTGGACTTTTGGTTATTTATAAAATATTCGAAATTTTATGCATCTTCTCGACAATAAAGTACTAGTTTCCAGATTTGTAATTTTTTTGCAATTATTGTAAATCTGAAATAGGTTAAATTTTACAGAAACACAGAAAACAATAGTTCTGGTAGAATGATCATAAAATCAAAAAAATTCTTTTTGTCTAAAATTCAGTGTTTATCCTAGAATAGTTTATAGAAATAAATACTTCATCACTATAAAATATGCATTCAAAAGACCACGTTAACAGTTTAGGTTCCAGATTTAGAATTTGAGAATTATTAGAAGTGTGGTAGTAACGTTTTATGGGGCATATAAATTACGCAACAAATTGGCGTCTCATCCCAAATAATTCAGTGTCGTAGCGAGAGCCTTCTGTAGTGGAAGAGTCAAACTGTATATAAAATTGGAACTATTTTCTACATTTCAAAGATGTTCTAAGGCAGCGTTTCCCAAACTTTCAGATTTCGCTGCCTCCTTTTTTAAATATGTTATTATACACGCCCCCCTTTCTAGCAAGACGAAATCTCAAACTTTCCCGAGCGCTGTAGAATGGCCCAGAAATTATGACTGTGCAGACAGAACGTATAAATCCATGTTCAGCTAGGTTAGCTTAATAGTAAACGTAGCAGCGAGTAGGTCTTATTCTTGCTGCTGTCATTGTTATGGTCCTCACAAGGCTTGGAGATAGTTATGCTAAAGAGATTCAGAAAATATCAATATCAAATAATACTATTAGTAGACGCATTGAAGATATATCCGAGCATCTGCAGGAGCAGCTTTAGAAACATACAAACAAATTATTTGCTATTCGGCTAGACGAGGCAATGGATATTACCAAAGATGCAATATGATAGCCTACGTTCGTTACTGCGATAATACATCCATATTCGAGGATTTACTTTTCTGCAAGGAGATTCAGAAAACAACTACAGTTGAGGATCTATTTCAAATGACTGGTTATTACTCATGTAGTAAACTCTGGACTGGAGTGGAAAAAGTGTGTTGGTGTTTGTGCTGATGGGGCAGCGGCGATGGCAGGAACATATGATGGTCTACAAGCACTTATACAAATAATCCAAATGCCACTTGGCACTATTGCATGATATACAGGGAACCACTCGCTTCAAAGCAAATCAGCCCAGGACTTCATTTGGTATTATCAATTGTAATTTCTGTTGTAAATTGTATAAAAAAGGCCTTTAGGAATAAAACTACGTCAAAGCCTACGTTTGTTTGGATGGAAGTTCACCATCATCATCAAACCAAGGGTATGATGACTGCAATTACAGATTGGTAATCCCTTTTGTTGATTAAGCTACAGTTACAAAAAATTATCATTTCATAAAAATATCGCACGATAAGGTACCCGGAATCCAACTTAAGACTGCCAATAACTCCTCATCTATGAGGTTAACAGCAAATTGGTATAAGACTTTATTGGTATAAGACATTTTTGATCCGGAATCAGATGGTATGGCTATTATCCGGCATTTAAGATTCACCCTGTATATATTTCATAACTTGCTCAATTACTTTTTTCTCCAGTTCCGGTTTACATATTGTTGATTCTCTTGCTACCATCATCGTTTTTGTTTTTGTTGTTGAAATTTCCACGTTGTATTTCTTTGCTATTATTTTAAATCTGTCTAATAATCTTTGTAGATCATTTTCGTCATTTTCCGTCATTCCACAGTAATTATCAGGGTCTTTACGATTTCCCATCTTATATATCGGTATTGTGTGACTTTCTTTCCACAGTTTTGGTACATGCTTTTACTAGATTATCTTGTTAAATAGTTTGTGTAATTCGTTTTGCCACCGTATTTAGTCAATTCATTACAAATTCCATCACTGCCGGGAGATTTTCTGTTTTTCATTTTTGTAATTTCTTGTTCAATTTCATTTATGTACTTACATTACCTGATCTTTTTGTTCAACATTCGCTTTTTTGTCTGTTGTTAATTGTTACCGTTTCACTGACTTTTTTTCTGACTGTATTATCCTCCACATGTGTCCTCTTTTTCTCTCGAATGTCTACCAATGTACGGAAGAATGTCACTCAAACTTATTGATACTTTTAATAGCAAAATAACGACAGTTGACTCATGAAAATGCATCCCCTAACATACTCGATACCGTTTACACGGGCCATTTGCAAATTTAATAGCGCCATCTATATCCAGGGGCGTTTTCCAAGGGGCAGTTTGAAATATTTATACAATAAAAAATATCATTATTAGTTTTGGAAATCGTTAAATCTAAATAAATTAACGTAAAATACGTTGGGAAAAAATAGACGCGAGACTGATATGTTCATCTGATAGTGCCACTTCATCTGTTTTAAACTCGTATTTTAATTGCCGCTTCATAGGAATCAAAATTCTATTTTAATTGCCATTTATAAGTCGATCGCTATATTATTTTCATTTAAGATTGAGTTATGGAGGCCACTTTCGCACAGCCTTGGAAAGTTCCCTTTGTAGGCTAGATTTGCCGATCAAACACACTTCTTGGGATTCTGTGTTGTTATGATTCCCTGAAGTCGCACGTGTTATTTCGTTCCAGAATTGTGGCACCGTATTTCGCCATGTGGTGTAATCTTTTTGGGTAATATAGGTTCGCGTTGCGTTTCCTCTCCAATTGGACTTAACATCTTCTCTCGACTCCGTCGCTGACGACAAGTGCCGTAATCAAGTACTGCAGGGGCGCTTTCGGTTTTCGATGGGTGTCGATTGCGTGATTTTCGTATCGCTGTTTTCACCGTGGGGTGAACAGAATCATCGGCAAGTGTCGGATTTAAAGAAGCACGCTGGAATTTCATCCCTGGAAAGGCAATTTAGTGTGAAATTGCCGATCGCCTTTGGTGGATTAATGTCGAGCCCATTTCCTGTCCCTCTGGTAGTGCCGCTGTTGCGACGAACGCGTTGAAGTTTTGGTCCTTAACGTTGACTCCATTCCATTCCTAAATTCCGGAAGTCAGGGACATCGAGTTCCTCCTTTAGAATGTTCAAGTTGACCGTACGTAGTAGTGAACTATAATATCACCATTTGATGTCATTTTTTTGTATAGTCATTTATTTTCAAAAGGTTAATTATATGTGTTTTGACATTTATGCATCTTTTATTGCTATATATTTGGTATTTGTGTGTGCATGAACTTTGTAAGGAGGAGGCACAATAAAGGTGAGTCCGATTCCGATTTCCGTAAGCTGCTGGCTTCTCGGCCTTCCACGAAAACCTGCAATCAGCTGTGATTTGGAAGGTGGCGCCTGTTAATTTCCAACATATCCTGTACACAACTAGGAAGATTTCTTCCCTTAAGCGATTTCCGTGAACCTTCCCTACTCCTCTGAGCCTTTTTCACCTATCCTGTTGCGGGTCGACGAAAAAGCTCGTTTAGCCCGTAACAAGACATATATATTAAACACCCTGTACAGAACTAGTGGGTATGTTTTTCAGTAAATGTAGGTCGAAAGTTGCAATAAATACAAAATAGTACATAGCTACAATTCGCGTATAAAAATAAGGACTAGATAGCTTCGAAGTAGTAGATACCTACTTTATTTAATTATAAAAATATCATAACGTCACCCTGTATGACATACGCAATTTAATGTGCGTATCCCACAATAATGCTTACCGTTTCTAGCATGAATAATCGTTTGTCGAGTAGTTCATACTCCAAATCTTTTGCTTCAAATCCAGGCCCATCTCCATCTGGAAGAAAGCAGTGTGTTATTAGGTTTCTTTTATAGGAGGTTTGGTAATTTAATTTCTAGATTGACGCTGCAGCACTGGAGTCACATGAAACGCAATCTAAAGTAAAGCAGTGTATGATAGTGCACAGTTCTATGAATAGAGAGTAGCCAAGCGAGGATTAAACAGTTGATAGTTTCTATGCAGGTCGCTAGCGCGTACATCGTGTTTCTGTCACTCAACATAGAGCAACGAGTGAAGATTACATTTTGCTGTAAATTAGGAAAAACACCAACAGAAACTTATGAACTGTTGAGAACTATGTATGGTGATAACATATTAAGCCGCATTAGTGTGTTTGAATGGTTTAACCGTTACAAAGGTGGGCGTGAGGATGTTCAAGATGACACTAGAACTAGATCGTCGATTTCTGGATATGCAAATTCTATTAGAAGAGTTCGTGAAATTGTGGCAGAAGATCGCCGAAGGACCCTGATGATTTGGGAAAAGGGAGATCTGCCTTACGCATGAGTTAGAAACAAAAAGGAGTTGCATCGTGCGTAGTCTTATCTCTACAATACAAATTTTCCTAACTGTATCATCAGTGGTGATGAGTCGTGGGTCCTTCAGTACGATCTTGGGACGAAATGGCATGGCATGCGATGAATTGAAAAATCATCAGCAAGATCAAACATTTTCATTTCCGAAAATTTAGAATTAAAACCATGTTGATTACCGTTTTTGATAAACAGGATGTGATCCATAAAGAATTTGTGCCATGAGAACACACGGTAAATAGTGAATTATTAATTGAAGTGCTGAATGATTCTGGCAACGCATTTCTCGAAGATGAACGCAATTTCCACAAAGGGGTAGTTGGTTCTTGTTGCCTTACAATACACCTGCCCATTCTGTACTGAGTGTGAAGTCATTGCTCATGAAACACGGCGTTATCAATATCAATCACCCATCTTATTCACTTGATTTGGCACTAGCAGGTTTCTTTCTTTTTCCTGAAGTGAAAACCGTTTTCAAAGTTTTTTTTGAATTCCTTTGCCTACAATTTACAAAAACTTCTAGAACGTGACAATAATTGTATTAAAGTAAATGGAGATTACTTTGTAAAATAAAATATTGTTCGATCTTTTTATTGTCCTACTTCGAGAATTAAATTGCCAAACCTTGTAGGTATGTGCATAGTTTTAAGCAATGTCCAATAATTTCATATACGCGTTGGTAAGTCCTTCTACCGCTATTATCCACGTTTATTCCAAATTCGATAACTAAAGTACTGTCGTGTTTTAAGTATCACGTTATTACATTAGGTGTGCTTACTCTACTTTAATTTCGGAAGCTTGCTCTGAGTTTCCGATAGCTTTGTTCTTCTTTGCGTGCCCATCTGTTATCGGATATTAGCGATCATCATGGCAATCTGTATTTTATTAACTGCTTCACGGAATAGGCCAGTTGCCGTCATGTTGAACGATTTTCTCAAATTTTAAAGCCAAGATGTTCTTCTTCCTATAGCGTTAGCGAGGGCCAAAATCGTTTTTACAAATATACCGTGTCTTAATAAGAATTCTGATGGTGTAATCACAATATTATAGAACACCTCTCAATGCATATATATCGCACTGTAGAACCAGAAGATTAGACCTTGTAGATATCAAGAAATTGAAATTGTCTCTCATGTTAATATTTTGCAACATGCCATATAAGATTTCTGAACGTTTCATGGACAGAACATCGAACAAATATATCAATACTCCATGAACTTAACATCAAAAGGCGTTTATCGAGCGAAATACAACTCAAAATATTAAGATACTTTGGACATATCATGAGGAAGGAATTTGACAACATGGAAAAATTAGTAATACAGGGAAAGGTGGAAGGAAAAAGATCTAGAGGCCGATCATCTACCAGATAGATAGACCAAGTAACCAAGCTAACCGGGAAGCCTATGCATACACTCACGATCGAAGCACAAGACCGAGCAAAATGGAAGGAAACAATACAAGACGCCGCAGTGGCCACTACATTCCCTACTGGGAATTAAAACCGAAGAGGAGGAGGAGGAGGAGGAGAAGGAGGAGGAGAAGGAGGAGGATATAAGATTTCAGAGATTCTCAATATTTGTTTATGAAATTTATACTTGAGCGCCGGCGTGATCCACTAGTTAGAGCACTGAGCTATAGTGCGGAAGGTCGGGAGTTCAAATCCCCGATTTGATGCTTGACGGGCTGCCTATCCAGCCGCTTTAAATAATCAAGTACCTGCGTGCGAATGAACAAGGGGTAATAAAGCGGATGTCTAATACATGATAACCACCACATCGTTTTCTTCTTCTAAAGGCTGGCGTTGACTAAAAACGCAGCACTCAGGCCAAGGCCATTTTTAGGAACGGTCCCAGAACAGTTCCGCCTTCAGCCCGAAGGTGAGCCACTTATTTATGGATACATTCCATAAATGCTTCGGTATCAGGGCCCCTAAGTATTTATGTCTAAGCATCAGCAGTTCTGGACATTGGGTAAGAAGATGCATTGGCAGATTCTTCCTCTCCTTCCCAAAATGTAAGATCTTAGACTAACCCCAAGGTGTGCAGGTGTTTATTAAAATGACCGTAACCGGACAATTCTTATATTCTTCCTATTAGGTTGTAGGACTTGTATTGTTCGACCAGGAGAGGGTCCCTGAATAAGGAGCTTGGCCTGCCGCATCTTTGGTTGGGACACCCAGTTTGAAGCAAACTGATGGTGAGTCCAACTTTTGATTGCGCACTTGATCCTTAATATGAGCAGTCTGAGGGCGGGTCTGGAAAAGGCCGAAGGAAGCCTTTCCTAGCCAGTGAGTAAGCTTTCTCGTTGTCTTCAGTGTTGTTGTGTCTGGAAACCCATAATAGGTTTACCCAACTTAAAGAGCCGAGTATGTTAAGGGCACTTCAGCAGTTTTATACCGTCTTCTAGTTGGTTTCGAAAGAATCAAGGGCTTTCAAAGCCGCTTGATTGTCAGAGCGTATGTAAATGTGTTTATTTAAGAACCTTCTTCTGAGATTTTCTTGTACACAAGCGGAGATCGCGAATATCTCTGCTTGGAAAACGGTGGTGTAATTACCTAGGGGAAATAATATTTCACACTCAGCCGTTCACCATAAACTGCAGCGTCCGAACCCTCTTCCGTCTTCGATCCGTCCGTAAACCAAACGAGATCGGCAGACTTAAGGAGGTCGTGGGGTGTTAACCAGTTAGTCCGGTAGTATAGGATATATTAGAGGAGATTACCGGTATCACGTCATTGTTTCTTGCCTCATGCGTGTGCATGTCCTCGTAGTACTCCAGCTCATAGCACTGGCCCTACACTTCAGCTTCAGCTATGGTATATACGGGCGGGAGATCCAGGAGTGCCTCCAAGGCTGCGATAGAGGTCGTCTGTAATGTCCCTGTGATGCCTAAACAGGCAACAGTTTGATGTTGGCTCTTGCCGTGGCAGGTCACCACACCAAGGATGCGTATGTGATCATTTGTTTCATTATGGCAGAACAAGCCCACAGCATAACCATAGGACTCATATCCTAGGTTTTTCCGAAGGTTCTCCTGCAGGCCCAAATGGTCCACGTTGCCCTTTGGACTTGCGTTTGGATGTGAGTTTTCCATAACAGTTTGGTATCCAGGGTTAACCTAAGATACTTCACCGTTGCGGAAAGCTGAAGATCTTCTTTTTCTGCTAAATACAACCAGCTCGGTCTTTGGGGGATTAACCTTGAGGGCTTGGTCTGTGCACCATCTTTGCACTAGCCTTAACGCTCCTTGTATGACGTACTGACCGTGCCTGGGAATTTTTATATAATCAATACAACAAGGTCATCTGCCTACCCTTGTATATACAAGTTTTCTCTGTCGAGTTCTTCTAAGAGATCATCTAGAACCAGGCACCACAACAGGAGGACGAGAACTATCACCTACGGGCAACCCCGATTCCCTGGTAGGCTTGCGGTCTTAACATCCAAGGTGGCAGTTACCTTCCGCCTCGTTGCATCGATCTAATCGATAGGATACGACACCTTCTGTCTTGCAGGCCAAATGCCTTCATAGGGTCTAGAGTTTCACCAAAATCACAATATTATTTTCTAGTAATTTAAAACATTATTATTGCCATTAGCTGATATTTCTTCTAATTTACCAAAAGTTTAAATCGAAAAGCACCCTTAACGTATATCCATATTAAAAAAATATTGGGAATGTTTTACTAAAAATGTTCTAAATTAATTACAAATTGTAAACTTACCTTTCTTACGACACGACTGTCCGTCGGTTTGAAGTGAGAAATTTTCTCTACATTCACACTTATAACTACCAAACGTGTTATGGCAAATCTGGTCACACGGTTTTTGTTCTTTACATTCATCAACGTCTATTTCACAATGGCGGCCAGTAAATCCCTTTAAACATGCGCAGGCATCTGGTTTAGTACAACTACCACCATTTTGGCATTGTACCGAACACTGAGCTGAAATATAATAAATATTATATACTATTGTTACCAGGTATATTTAAAAATGATGTGAAGAAGTTGTTGAACGGTGCCTTGAGATCTTCCTAAAATGCAGTCCACATGATTACATATAATTGTGTATGATTTACATTAATACCGCGCCATTAAGAGAACATTAAAACGTTATGGTTTATATCCATTTCATACCCAGCCTGTTCAAGCCCTCTTACCAACAGATTTCGCTAGCCGTATGGAATTTTGCCTCCGCATCATTCAAAGTCGAAACCTACATAATAGAATTTTATTCACGGTTGAGGCAACATTTACAAGGAATGGATTAATGAACAGGAAGCACAGCCACTCTTGGGATTTGGAGAATCCATACGAAATCGCAGTGTCAAATTATCTACATAGGTTTCAGTGAATATCTGGTGTGGAATTATTGATAACATGCTCATTGGTCCAATCGTTTTTGAGAACCATTTAACCGCCGACAGATATTTAAATTTTCTAGAAGATCATTTGGGAGGATTGTTAGATGATGGCCCTCTGGCGATTAGACACGGTATGTGATACCAGCACGATGGAGCCCCTGCGCACTTTGCGTTGCGTGTACGACAACGTGTAATTGGTAGAGAAGAACAGCACCCCTGGCCCCCAAAATCTCCGGACTTGTTTAGATTATTATTTGTGAGGCATAAGAAAGATAGAAAGATTTTAGGTGACGCATTTTTGAGGCAGCAGAATTAATTCGGAATAACAATGATATGTTACGTAGGGCAACCAGATCTCTTTTAAGAAGAGCCAGAATGTGTCTCGAGAGCAACGGTGGCCATTTTGAACAATCTTTATAGTGAATTTAAGCTAAAATAAATATTGTCTTTTCTGAAATAATAATTTAACACTCTGTATTTTAGAAACGGTTTACTTTAGGGCATAACTTTATTATAATTTTTAACTATATTTGGTCTATAGATTACGGACACGAAGTAGTGACCTCACGTCGTGGGACACCCTGTACGGCCCGGGCTAAACTTCGGAAAAATATAGTTTTGGTGTAATATTGTCCTGAAATGGTTTTCAGTCCGTTGCAAAGACTAAATATATATGCTTGAAACATAAAAAATGTCGCCTTGAAAGGGTTAAAACAGTCCTTCAACATCTAACTTTCATCGTGCATAAGTATTAAGTTTGGACTTACACCGAACAGATGGCGCAGGCCTTATTATTCCAACGGAACCACTAGATTGGTCTAAAGGAAAGTTTTTTTTAGAGAAGCATTACGCCCGCCATAGTTAATCTTTTACAAAGGAGATATTTTCAAAAATTACAAAGTACCTATAAGGAGCTTATAAAGTAATTTTTACACTGTGGCGATAACATATTTACACGCTGTATTTTTCGAAGAGGATATAAAATGGTAGAGTGCCCTAGCCTAAAAAATCTTAGCTTTATTGATCTAGTGGCTCTATATTGCAAATCGGAATTTCCCTGCAGTATGGAAATTAATCTGGTTTTTGGTGTGTTGCCAGTTAAGGTTTTTAAATTGGAGTAGCTGGAAGTGAAAGGGTGAGTAGGCCCTCGACAATTCCAGGGCCTCGTTGAGAATTCCTTTGTGTTTTGCAACTTCGCGTTTACAGCTGGTTACTATCTTATTTTAGTCTCTATATAATTATGGGGGATTATTATAAATAACTTGAATCTATATTTCAGGGAAAACTGAGCAGCAAAAATACATTTTGTGGAAAAAACCATTAACTACTCAAAACTAAAGCAGCAAGAAAAAACCATATTGTGGTACAACTAATGCCCTAAATTCAGTAGTATTCATTTTTAAATATACCAGCTGTACGTCGGTGTGCAAATCTTAAAAAAATGGAATTATACAGTATGATTAGTAAGAGTTTTGTAAAGGGTCGGCTGTGGAGTACAAAATATATGTTTCTCCTTAAGCCACGCAGTTTATAACATTTACTACAATTATTTAATCGTTAACAAAGTATGGTCCAGGTGCTACAGATATTTATTACTCCTGAAGATACAATATTTTATTATAGGTTTCTTAGTATTTCGTATATCCGTGGGGGATATAAAGAACAACCCCACGGCAACTCCTGCCTCGCATAATACACACTTAAGAGGATACCCAAGTCAAAGTGGAATTTCCATGCTGAGGATTACATGGCTGAGGGGAAGCTCAGTCTCAGGTGGCGTCTTCAGGACACTAAGCGAAATCCCGTTTTAAAAAATGTCTTTCCATCGTAATGTGAGACTCTGCTATGGTCGATCAAATATTTCTCTAGCTTCTCGTGGTAACAGAATGAACGAAGATGGTTAATTTAAACGCAAAGGCTCTAAGCAACCTGAACCTATGGATGAGGACAAATTGCTTGCCACTGAAACAAACAATTTATCCACTGCCTTATCTTCTCTTCCCTTCTGATGAAAAGGAAGAAGGAGAACCCGCAAAAAGCTACAACTTAAATAGCAGTACAAGCAGATCAGCGGTGTTGCGAAATCCTGTTTTAAGAAATGCCTTTCCATGGTAATGTGAGACTCTGCTATGGTCGATCAAATATTTCTCTAGCTTCTCGTGGTAACAGAATGAACGAAGATGGTTAATTTAAACGCAAAGGCTCTAAGCAACCTGAACCTATGGATGAGGACAAATTGCTTGCCACTGAAACAAACAATTTATCCACTGCTTTATCTTCTCTTCTCTTCTGATGAAAAGGAAGAAGGAGAAGCCGCAAAAAGCTACAACTGAAACAGCAGCACAAGCAGATCAGTGGTGTTGCAAAATCCTGTTTTAAGAAATGCCTTTCCATGGCAATGTGAGACTCTGCTATGGTCGATCAAATATTTCTCTAGCTTCTCGTGGTAACAGAATGAACGAAGATGGTTAATTTAAAAGCAAAGGATTTAAGCAACCTGAATCTATGGATGAGGCAAGTTGCTTGCCACTGAAACAAACAAAATGTTCACTGCTTTATATTCTCCGAGTAATGGTGAAAAGCAAGAAGGAGAAGCCGCAAGAAGCTACAACTGAAACAGCAGCACAAGCAGATCAGTGGTGTTGCGAAATCCTACTATGGTCGATCAAATATTTCTCTAGCTTCTCGTGGTAACAGAATGAACGAAGATGGTTAATTTAAAAGCAAAGGCTTTAAGCAACCTGAATCTAGGGATGAGGACAAATTGCTTGCCACTGAAACAAACAAAATGTCTACTGCCTTATCTTCTTCGAGTAATGGTGAAAAGCAAAAAGAAGAAGCCGCAAGAAGCTACAATTGAAACAGCAGCACAAGCAGATCAGTGGTGTTGCGAAATCCTGTTTTAAGAAATGTCTTTCCATGGTAATGTGAAACTCTGCTATGGTCGATCAAATATTTCTCTAGCTTTTTGTGGTAACAGAATGAACGAAGATGGATAATTTAAAAGCAAAGGCTCTAAGCAACCTGAACCTATGTATAAGGACAAATTGTTTGCCACTGAAACAAACAAAATGTCCACTGCCTTATCTTCTCCAAGTAATGGTGAAAAGGAAGAAGGAGAAGCCGCAAAAAGCTACAACTGAAACAGCATCACAAACAGATCAGTGGTGTTGTATGAAAACACTACAAACATTTCTTAACCAAAAGGCTAAAACCAAAAGAGGCAAGGGAAGGAGCCTTAAAGTCCATGGACAAAAAAGAACAAGAAGAGAAGGGAAGTGCAAAAGAGCACGCTTTGGCGGAAGCATTCAAAAATCTCAAAAAGTAAAAAAGGCGAGAATGGAAGATCGAACTACTAATACAAGGGAAGGTGCACTATCCACGTTCACCTTCTAGAAGGAAGCAGTGGCAGCCATTAAAGTGGGTATAGTACCCGAAAACTTCCTATAGTAAACGCTCGTAACAGATAAATTAACGGTTCCTAAGACACCATCCTAAAGAAAATCGTAGAGGAAAAGACAGAGAGCGTGAAGCCCATATTCCTCAACACAATATGCAAACCATATTGGGTAGTATTGGGTTTTGTCGACCAAGACACCGTGGAGTGGGTTAATAGGTCACTCTAGAACTCCAAATATATGAAGGCATGAGACTGAAGGTGATAGAGGGAGCTGATATTGCTCGCTCCCATTTTCTTAATGCCTATTACCGAAATAGTACAGATAACATAACCTAGAATTCCTATTCTGTTGCAACGACAATATGAGAACTTAAACATAGAAGAATGGGGAAGACTAAGGAGCGACCTCGTCGCCAGTGTTATGCTAATAATACTGTTTGTAGATGAACAATCATTCCAGTGCCTCAAAAAGAAGAACTTCTAACTAAACTTTAAGTTTGGACAAGTCCAAGTTAAAATCAAAGAGGCTAGTGCACAGAAAGTCCCATCTGACTCTAAATAAATTGGGATGCCAAAGGAATAAGTAGATGTAAGGTCTGAGGAAAGCTGTTCTACGTAACCCTTTACACAGTTTGTATCAAGTTCCAGAGACAAATTGAAATCTGGGAGCAATAAGACCGGCACAAAAGCTAAGAAGTGTTCAAGCAACACGCCCATTCGAACCCCTCAGGCAAGCTAAGCGAAACGCCCAAGAACACAAAAGTTCTCCATATAAATCTCCACCACGCAAAAGCAGCCTCGGATGTCCTTAGCAGGGGGATTTTTAAAGGACCGACTCGGCATTGTGGTATTCCAAGAGCCATAGATTATAAAATGTCAAAGCAAAGGACTGGTAAACAAAGCAGGCATGATAATATACGACACAACGCATGCAACCCCATGAGCAGGTATGATTCTTAGAAAAATATTAATTACTTTATGCTTTCAAGAGTACTGTACAGGAGGCTCAATAGCCATATCCATTGAGATGACCACGAAGAAAGGAAAATAGGACATTTAAATTTGTTCGGCATTGTGGGCTGACAACGGCTCTCGTGGAAAACACAACACAAACAACAAAACAAACACCTTTTGTAACATATCTTCATTAATGGATGTTGGCAACAACTTCGGCAAAATTTTCTCGGTCTTTAGCTGCTCTAATCAATGCATGGGTACTCGTATGTGTCCAGTGTCTGATATTTTTGAGACAGGAACATCTTCCTCGTCTCCCTTTCCCATCGATTTCCCTTGCATCATCATCATCATCACCCAGCTTCCGTTGTCCACTGCTGGACATAGGCCTCCTTCAAAGTCTTCCATGTTTTCCTTTCCTGAGCAATGGCTATCCAATTGGGGGCTATCCTCTTTAAATCATCCGTCCATCGGCTTGGGGGTCTGCCTCTGCTTCGTTTGTCTTTTCTGGGGCGCCACTCGATTATTCGCTTCGTCTATCTGTTGTCTGTAAAGCGTGCGACATGTCCCGACCAGCTCCACTTCAGTTCCGTAATGTGCTTTACCATGTCTTTTAGTCCTGTTCTTAAGCGTATGGTGTTATTGGGGATCTTAACTCGTCGTGTGACTCCCAGCATGGCTCTCTCCATTGCACGTTGGGCCACTCTCAGCTTATTTGTTACCTTTCTAGTAAGAGTAAGCGTTTCAGCACCGTAGGTGATTACTGGCGCCACACATTGCTCAAACACTCGCCGTTTTAAGCATATGGGTATCTCTTTGTTTTTAAAAGTTTCTCGGAGCCTGCCGAAAGCGGCCCATCCTAGACCTATTCCCTTCCATAATGAGCAGTAATACGTTATATTTATCGTTTCGGTATAGGTGTCCCAGGTACTGTTTTCCTTTTTCTTATAATTGTTAGCAGTTGCTTTTCTTTGTGCATCCTTCTCAGCACCTCTTCGTTTGTAATGTGGTCGGTCCACCACATGCGTAGCATTCTTCTGAATACCCAGAGTTCGAATGCATTTAATCTCTTTTCCATATTAGTCTTGAGTGTCCTGCCCTCGACGCCGTGTAGTAGCACTGCACTGAATATATGTAATATTGCACAAATCTGTATTTTGTAAGTTGAAGGCTGCGGTTGGTAAGTAATTGTTTCATTCTTAGGAAAGACGATCTTGCTAATTCTATTTTTGTTTTTACCTCCAGATCCCGGTCTCCATCTTCCGTCAACCAGCAACCTAGGTATTTGAATTTTGATACCTTCATGATTTGTTGACTATATATTGTCAATTGGGCTTGTGCTATTGGTATTTTGCTGAATATAAATTTTGTTTTCTTGGTGGTTATTTTTAATCCGATTGCGTCTCCTTCTCGAGTTATTGCATCCATCAAGCGCTGTAGATCCTTCAGGCTATCCGCAATCACTGCCGTGTCGTCGGCATACCGTATATTGTTAAATAACTCGCCATTTACTTTTATGCCGTCTTCAGTGTTTTCTAAAGATCTCTTCTGAATAGATGTTAAACAATAAAGGTTAGGAGACGCAACCTTGTCTAACGCCTCTTTTAATTGGAATAACTTCGGTGTTTTCATTATCCAACCTTACTGCGGCCTTCTGATTCCAATAAAGATTTTTGATGGCGTTTATGTCTTCGTATTCCAGGCCTTCCTCCGCCAATATTCTTATTAAATCACTGTGTATAACGCTGTCAAATGTCTTTTCGCAGTCGACGAAGCAAATGCAGACGTCTCTCTGTTGGTCTCTACATTTTTTCAATACTATTGATAAGCTAAATAGCGGTTCTCTGGTTCCAAACCCCTTCCGGAATCCAAATTGTGACTCATTTAGATCTTGTTCATGTTTCTTGTATATCCTTGGATGTAGGGTTTTTAAGAAAAGTTTAAGTACATGACTCGTAAGGCGATAAAAACCGGTTTCAACCAGTCTTTTGGTAATATTCCTGTTTGATAAATTGAATTAAACAGGTTGTGAGTAATTCCATGTTTTCTTCGTCTAAGAGTTTCAGAAATTCGTTATAGATCTGGTCTGCCCCGGCGGCTTTACCATTTTTTGTGTTTTATAGTGCGCTTCTGATTTCCACCTTCAGTATGTCTGGTCCATGCTCCGCCGAAGTTACATATTGAGGTTTTGTTCTCTCATCCTCGAACATATCTTTTATGTATTCCTTCCATACATGGTGCAGTTCTTCTTCGTTTGTTATTAGTGGATTGTTTTTATTCCTGATCTTATGTTGTATTGTCTTGGAAAGCCTGTAATCTCTTTAATGTTTTTATGTATGTTAAAAGCATCATGTTTTGCTTCTAATTCCTCTATTCCGTTACATTTCTCATTTAACGATTTTTCTTTTGATTCCTGTATTTTTCTTTGTGTGTGTGTGATGTATTTGTCGATATTGTTTTGGTTTTTGGTTTTGTAGCTTCTTCTTTTATCCATTAGTGCTCAAATTTCTGAAGCCACCCAGGGCTTTTTGTTGCTATTGGTATCATGTGCAATACTGGTGTTTTGCGTATTAATGATGGCTGATTTTAATTTATTCCAAACGAATTCTATATGTTCTGTATTATTTATGTAATTTGCTCGTTCTTGTAAACCATGTGACTTTATATTTTCATTTAGCTCGTGTTTTAATTCTTCGTACTGTGTTAAATCTTTTAATTTTTGTATATCTGGTTTCCTGTAAGTAACATATGTTTGTAACATATGGTGCACCCATATAGTGGGCAGAAACCAAAATAAAAACATCATTGGGGCCATGTACTCCAGTCCCACAGCAGCCATAGAGTTGCTATTCATCATAGCCCCACTCCACCTAGTTGTAACAGATGCGGAGATAGCGCTTATACGTGGCAACAAAAAAGACAAAATACAACCTATCCTGGGAGGCACACAGAAATCTTCAAAGATGGGAAAGAGAACCCTGTGTTTAATATTATGAAGGATCCAATTATCACGAAATTTAATTTTAAGAGACAGTTTACCTTCGCTAAAGGAACTAAGTCGCAAACTAGTTGCCGCCACACTAAACAAGGATCAATAGTCTACTACATGGATGGCTTAAAAACGGGGCAGGTAGGGTAGCAAAGTTGTGTTTCATGAGTCATGAGATAGGGATACGTTCAAAATAAGTGTTTATGTATAGTATAACCACCTAGAAGGTTTTTCAAATAAAACAAAACTAATACCTTTTGGACTTGCCTTCTAAACCGCCCGCAAAAGTGCTATATCTGAACATAACCTCTATCTCTTATAACAAGTACGTCCCAAACACTTTTTACATAAGTAGAAATTTGTAACAGTAAAGTAAATAAAAATATTCAATAGCTAAAACCACAAAATTAAAAAATATTGGAAAATTAGTTTCTGAGTTTCAACTTTCAACTTATTGTTTTAGGATGTAATAATGTAATATTCCTAAATAATAATACTAACTAAATGTATAACAAAAATAAATCAAAATAGTAAGAAAGCTAAAGATTGTCTAGGCTTGCTTAATTTACTACTCACGTTTATTACAACCGTGGCTTCTATTGTTGACTTGACTCCAACCCGGACAGCAAAGGTAGGTAATATAATTTGTAGTCCTAGTAATGACTACATCTCTGTAAGCTCTTTCATAAACCAGTCTAAAAGAATGAAACAATAAACAATATAGATCTGTGCATCCCTGTAATACTTTCACTTGTAGTTCAAAATTTCACTAGCATAAATTTCAATCGTTAGATTGCAAATCTAAAAAAAGAAGTTCTTGTTATCTTAAAAAAAGTTACTGACACTCTGATTGACTGAGGTTTCTGTACTTAAAAATGTTGTTATCTGAAAATGCTACAGTTACAGTTTCACAAAGCTGTGAAAGAAAAATAGACTAATAACAATTACTTTACAACAGGTGGCGTTGTTGAGATAAAACTGAACGGGATTTGTGTATCTGTTATTATACAATCACGCTTGTGTAGATGACGTAGCTTTGTTTTTTACTCTACCTTATCTTTTCAGGCTCTCTGGCGTCCTTTGAATTACTAAACAATAAGTATGCCAGATTGAAAAGAGCGTATAGAATATAACGGGTTTGAGGTTTTGCCACGCTATGTTTGTACACGTCATGTGATATACATTCTTCACACCCAGAAAGATTGTTTAGCAGTGGCACATCCTGTATTTTAAACTTTTTTTTTTCAAAAAAATAGTTGTTATTAGGAAGCATAAGAGAACGGGCCTGCAGTAGAATATATGTGAACCGGTTGCTAATAGAATGTCGGAATATCGATATAAGTGAAGTATTGTGTTCACTAATTACACCCTAGTGTGGCTGAGCTGTGTACTTGAAACTTACGGTATGTGGTTGGAAGTTAAAATTGTATCTGTGCGATTTTAAGTTATTACCTTACTCGTAAGTTCTTTGATAGTAAATTGTGTGCTACATCGCGGTACTGTGTATACCTAATTAAATATAGAACTGTGTGCTCCAAATATAGGATTAGAGCTGTGTGCTCATTTATCCTACTGTATGTACCCAATTAATTATTCAGACGAGTGCTTCCAAGTTATAATCTTAGTCGTGAGTTCTAATTATAACACTGAACTGTGTAATCGTTTGCGGTACTGTGTGTACATAATTAAATATGAAATTGTGTGTTCCAAAATAGGACCAGAGCTATGTGCTCAATCACCTTACCGTATGTACTTTAATTATTTAGATATGTGCTCCTAATTTATTACTTATAATTTGCTACTTTAATATTGAACTATTTGCTTCTAGACGGTATTGTGTGTACGTAGTTAAATATGAAACTCCAAATTAAGGATTACAGCTGTGCACATTCACATTACAGTGTGTACCTAATTAATTATTAACATGTCTGCTCGTAATTTATTATCTTAGTTGTAAGTTTCTATTTTAATATTGAACTGTGTGCTTCTTAGCAGTAGTGTGTACGTAATGAAATATGGAACTGTGTGCTTCAAATTGAGGATTAGATCTGTGCACATTCACCTTACCATGTGTACTTCATTCATTATTAAAATGATTTATAATCTTAGCTGTTCCTATTTTAACATTGAACTATGTGCTCGTTCGCGATACTGTGTGTACGTAATTAAATAGGGAACTGCGTGTTTCAAATTTAAAATTAGAGGTGTGCACATTCAAATTACCTTGTTCATCTAATTAATTCTTAAGATATATGCTCCTGTATTATTATATTAGATTGATATTGAACAGTGTGCTCCTTAGCGGTACTGTATGTACGTAATTAAATATGAACATGTGTGTTCCATTTCATCTTATGGTGTGCACCTAATTAATTATTGGAAAGGGTGCTCATAATTGTTCTTCTTAGTTGTGAGTTCTTTATTTATTATTGAAATGTGTAGTTCTACTTTCTTTGTATACCTTCGTTGTCAGTCACGTATGATAATGATTATAGTTAATTGAATATTAAGCTGTGTGCCCCTGATTTATTAATTGAGTTGTGTGCTCACAGTTTATTATTAGGATTGTGTGCTTATTCAGGAAATTGTGTGTACCTTAGTAAACATTGATCTGTATGCGCTTTTTTCTTGTTTTAGAATAACTCTTTTACGAAGTTGTATAGCTATTACAGCTAAATAAACGATTATCTATTTATCTATCCTAATTTATTATTAGAGCTGTGTGCTGTATTCGTGATACTGCGGTCACAAAATAAAATATAAATCTGTCTGCTGTGTTGGTCCTTATTTTATTACTGAGCTGTGCCGTTCACGATCATTTTAGCAGCTAATTAAATATTGAGCTGTGTGCTCCTAGTTAATTATTAAAGCTGCATTTTTCTAAGGTACTATCTCAGTTATGGGTTACTAATTTCGTTTTAAAGCCGTGTAGCTGTTTACGGCCTTGTGTGCTCTTAATTAAATATTGAGCTGCGTGCTGGTAATTTATTGTAATAGTTGTAAAATCTTTTTCTATTATTAAGGTGTGTGTCCTATCATGCTATGTGTGTACCTATTTTAATATTGTGCTTGTGTTTCTTTAAATTTATTAGAAGAGCGGCATGGTCATTTGCAGTACTGTGTATACATAATTAAGTATTGAGTTGTGTGCTCTTCATTTAATGTGCGAGTTGTGTGCTACTAATTTATTATTTAGCTGTGTGCTCATTTACAATATTCTGTTTATCTAATTAAATATTGAGTTGCGTGTTTATAGTGAGGGTTGTGTATTCTTATTTTGTTACTAGAGCTATGTTCAGTTATTAAATTTTGACAATACTTCTTTTTCGCTTCTTAAAGTTAATCTGACATGTGCCGTAGGTTCTGTTATCTACGGCTTGCTGTTTGAAAGTGACGCTTTTAAATGGTATTCATCTTGAAGATTAATATGTAAAGTACTATAAAGTAAAGTAATATATTAAATCAATTTGCTTACCTTACACCCGAACATAACTGGTTATTGTTACATCTCTCGACATACTTCTTATATACGGGTTTGCAGTAACTTTCTTTAGTTTTCACTGGAAAGGTGATATTCTTTTGAGCAGTGCATATATGTCGCCTGAAACAAAAATTAATATTTAATTGATTTATTGTGATGTGGCTAAAATTACTCCTATTTAGGGTGCTACACATTTTAATGATTTTTGAGACTTGCATCCATCCGTTGCTGAATATTGTACATAGGTGTCTTCCGTAAGCACAGATGCCGTGCCCTTAGACTTTCCTTTAGAGGCAATGCTTGTTTCGTGGCACTGCCTGAAAATTTCATCGGAATGCTTCGTCTGGGGAATTGCTCTTGGAACTAATTGAAACAAGATCGATAGTAGTACTGGCAAACACCATTTTGGCTATGTTTTCCGGATCGAAAGTAGCCTTCCATAATAAAATTATTGTGCTATGTCTAGCAGTTGTTGTATTTCGATAAATTGGCACTATGCAATATTTATAATAATTACTAATTACACTGCTTGCTTCTTGTAGGTTTTACTTTAAAGCAGCGTACGGATTGACGTTATTGGTAGGCACCGGGTTGGGAACGGTTTTAGATTTTAATATTTTGCGCGCGAAACATATTAATTTATTATTATACTACTACTCATATTTCAGAAATATTATTTGGTAAGGATGTTTACTTAACATGAGAAATCCGTACAACATGTCTATGAATGTTTCCTATTGATTGAGCCACGTTATTATACAAATGCCTTCTCTGGCTTGCATTAATGTAATGGCTGTGTTGTCTGCGGCACCTGTAGTAAAACTAATATCCACAAACGACAAGTAATTCAAAACAAAATTGTTTGTATTGCATTGACGTTGAATGGCACGTGCTAGCAACCCACTCAACATGGAGTTGAACATTCCCATTATTTAAAGAGAACATTCCAGAAGTTGCTATGCTTTTCTTATAAAAGTAAATTAATATCTAGAAGCACTACATATTTTTTTCAGTTATGCTAACTATTAAGTAATCAATTTCAGGTGCGCCAATGAAAGTAAATATTTTTTGATACTTTCGCATTGAGATCCCACAATAAAGCATTTAACAATTTTAAAGATTTATTATCTACATATACACCGTTTTTTTTAAATTTAATATTGCGATTTTCGAGAAATTGCTGAAATGTATCTGTTCGAGTAAATATGTATTTTATGTGAAAATGGCAAGAAAAACTTGAGCAAGTTATATACTGAATGAAAGAACATTTCATACACTTTAAAGTAATATAAAAAGCTTTTTTTAATGATATGCAAAAAACACACACTCATTTGAGGTTGCGGTGGGCTAAAGGTCAGCGCGTTAGACTTCTATGCTGAAAGTATTGAGTTCAATGCCTAGTACTGGAACATCGTTGATTTAAAGGCTGTTTTCCCACGTTAAGCTGTAGGTCCTGTATGTCTGTGTTTCTTCTCTGTTGTCCCAGTCACTGACCTTATCAGTTCCCTGTGCCAAGGTACCAGGTCTCTCTCTTTGTGTGTGCTGAAAACTTTCCGCTCTACTTGAGGGAGTCCGAATATGCGTTGTCTTTTTCTTGCCAACGCATCGTAGCTGCACAAACCTAAGCTTGTTATGTTCATTTGCCACTCCATCTGAATTAGTCATATTTTAATTGCCGCTTCATAGTAATCAAAATTCTAATTTAATTGCCGTTCTTATGTTGATTACAGTTTTCGTTATTTTTTTAAGGTTGAGTTATGGGAGGCCAATTCCGCAAAGCCTTTGAAAGTTTCCCTTTGTAAGCTGGAATTGCCGATTCATGTTTTGCCTGCGCCTGGCCCTGGACGCTTTCTGCAAATTTACGTATCAAATCTTTCCAGAACTATTTCACCATATTTCTCAATTTTTTATTTCTGGTGTAATATTTTTGTCCGACGCATGTTCTCGTTGGGTTTAGTTCGGCAGTCGGACTTAACATCTTCTCCGATCGAGTCGGACTTAACATCTCCTTCGACTTGGACACTGGCGAAAAGCGCCGTAATCAAGTACTGCAGGGGCGGCGTGGGTTTTCGATGGGTGTCCATTGTGTGATTTTCGTATCGCTGTTTTCACCGTGGGGCGAACAGAACTATCCACAAGTGTCGGATTTAAAAGAAATACACTGAATTTTTTAACCCTGGTTAACGACTGGTTTGAAACACAAGAGGAGGCAAATGCAACACAGATCTTACTTCTCCGTAAAATACGGAACATTGCTGCTCAAAAAGCTCGAGCTTCGAAGAAACAGACGAAGATGACCGATTATTTTGTATAGTATGTATGTATGTTTGTACACCTTATTCGGTATCTAACGTTTATTCTATTCTACTTACGTTGTAAAATATATGTATATGTACGTTTATCGCAAGATTTCTGTTAACTGTCATAGTTCCGGTCCCGACGGTGACCGTTAATCGCGTTTCTGCTGTACTTAGCAAATACATTTCCTAATCGTGTAATTGAAACCGTAAGCACAATTTCTTGGCCGCCTAGATCCCCGGACTTGTCACATTAAGATTTCTTCGTGTGGCTTTACATTAAGTCGACTATTTATGGATTTGAAGAAGACAGAGCTACCATACTGGACGAACTGCGAATTAAAATTTAGGATGCATTTGCAACTATTACCCCACAAATGCTTGCTAATGTGAGAACCGGATTTTACAATCTACTGCTACCGCTTGGCAGAAGAGGGGAATTTATTCGAACTTTTCTTGTAAATAATATCTTGCTTCAGTTAAGTTCTTGGAAGTGCTAGTGTTGATTATTAATTGACTCAATCTCAAATCTCAAAAAGCCTCATTCTACCGTCCATTTATGAACATAGGCTTCTCTTATATCCCCCCCATTTGTCTCTATTTTGCACTTGTCTTGTCCAGTTCAATCCCGTTGTTAATTTAATGGCATTTATCCAGCGAATTGGTGGTCGTCCTCTTGTTCTCTTTCCCAGATGCGGTCTCCAGTGAAGTAAAATATTGGTCCATCTCTCGTCTTCGTACCTGGCAACATGGCCGACATGTAGTCGCTGTTGTTGTTGTCATAAGTTTATATTGAACATTCAATTAAGTTACAATTATAATGGTTTTTGCAATAGAACACAAAACATTTATGCTTCAAATATTTTCGAAATGGTGTTCGAGAGAACGGCGAATGGATTTACAGTGCGATACCATGTTTAGAGGAATTTCGGCAATAATTTCCAGATATTGCTGTCCTTGAAGGAGATTTTTACAGCGCACTTAGAAGATGTATTACGAGATACAGGGAGCATTACTCATAAAGATAGAGCTGGAAGGCCAAGAGTTCGTACTCAAAATACAGTTGATGATGTTGGTCAACGTTTGAACGAGCAACCCACTACATCACTAAGTACACTTTCGCAAGAGACTGATTTATCATTAGGAACTTGCCATACTATTGTCAAAAAATATTTAATGTTGTTCCCATACTTGCTTTACATGAGTTGCTGCGAGCAGATCACATTAGGAGAATTTTGTATTGTCAGTGGTTCCAACAAAATTTAATGCACAACGACGAATTGCTAAATGTAACGTTTTTTCTGACGAGGCCTGGTTCACCCTTTCGGAGTATATAAACTCACAAAATATGAGGTTATGGAGTGATGCAAATCCGCATACTTTTCTCAAATCTTCCCTTCACCCGTTACAAGTTGGTGTTTGGATTGCTGTGTCTCGAAGACGTATTATCGGACCCATATTTTTCCACGAAACTGTTACTGCTCAGAGATACCGGAATATTATACGTGAATTTATTAATCAGCTTCATGAGGATGAGCTCAAGCAAGGCTACTTCCAAGACGGCGCACCGCTCAAGAGACCCTCAATTACCTTCGTGAACTTTTTGACCATCGAATAATTAGTTTACGTTCAAATCCAGAATTTCCACCTAGATCACCCGGCTTGACTATTTTAGATAACTTTATCTGAAAAATAAGGTATACAAGACCACTATTAACAATATCGAGGAACTGCAAAACAGAATTACGGAACTGTGTGCCAATATAACTCTTCAAATTCTTATAAATGCTTTTAATAATATGAAAAGACGAGTAAATTTGTGTCTGCATGAAAACGGTGGTCATTTTGAACAGCTTCTTTAGTTTTTTATGTTTATTTTTCTGTACCTGTGAAATAATAATATTATAGTTTCCAATTGTAATGATTTCCTACTTGTTATGATTTGTTTAATAGTGTAGTAATTTAGTTGTTACTGTGATCGTCTAAATTGAGATAATAGAACTCATTTCTTCAAAAATTGATTTATTTACATTTACCATGCAACTTAACCTAACATAACACTGCCGGTTAGGTACTGGCGCTTGCTAGATGGCGCTAGAAAGGCTGTGCCTAAACGTCAATTGGTATATAAAGCTTGCATTAGACATTATTTTATTATTCCTAGGCCAACCGTTATGTAATTACTTTTTGAACTCACGGTATTAGAAACGTCAAGATGAATGGATACAAATGTTGTTTATATCCTATGTTGGTAATGCAGATCGCCAATCGGTCTTTCCCGAAGAGGAACATAAAACAAGGGCAATTGGTGATCGATCAAGGTTGTTTTATCATGATTATAGCTTATAATTTTGCTAATTTATAGTTGCTTAACTTGGATATGTAGTAGAATCGCGTATTATTTTACATTTTCGCTACCTTTTGAAGCCATTTATATACTAAGGAATGCTAACGTGAGCGTCGCCTTTTATGAACGAGCAGAAATTTTTTAAAAATGTTTTTGTTATTCATAAGTATAATGTATTTAGTATAATATATACAACTTATACGTTCTACTGAGAGTGCGATTTTATGACGCATTGGAGGTTGAAAAAAAACTAAATGTGGTGACCATACAATGCAGTTTGAACTAATTCGCGACTGCAATTCCTAACCATTTATTATTAGTTACGCCACTGAACTTTACTTTGTTGTCTTTACTTCTAATGGGTTCTTTATACATACTAAAAGTCGCGAAGTCGCTTTTATTTACATCGCTATAAATTTATCAGATGCTGGCCTTGCCATCCATTATAACTTTTTATAGGGAATCTATTGTATTTTTGTTATGTTTTATATTATAACTTGTTTATAGCGGGTTGGGTTTACGTTTAATAACAGCCGTTGCTTGACACTACGGCAATAAAGTGTATTTTATTATTAATATAATGGTTTTTTCAGATATGTAGTTAAACAAATGTACATTTCGACTTCGTCTTCGGCTGGTGATTTGGGAATCCTTAAAAATCTTCCATATGTCTACGAACATTCTCAAATCAGTGTTTATGCTCGATGATATGATTTAACCAGGTACGCAGCTATAAGTTTTCAGTTATGAGAAACTCACGTCAGGTTTTCGTTTACATATAAAGCTACGAACTGATACTTAATGTAGTCGAACTAAATTAGAGGTGAGTAATATTTTGCGGTATCATGTAAATTTAAGCCTAAAATCTTTTCTTTAACTAAATAAAAACTGTTTTAATTTAATTAGTCTACGTTGCTTCTGAGAAGATCCATTAAAAAATGGTTCAGTATAAGCTGATCAATATGCAAGTAACTCGAATACGTCACCCAGTGCTTGTTTATATGTAAAATAAATTTCACAAATCAGAAATTACTTACGGTCGCACTTGAGAAATGCGTTGCAAACAATAATCTCTTCATTACCTCAACGTAGAATTATTTACTATTTGGTAATATAAATGGTAATAACCATGGATGTGATTCTGGATTTTTTCAAATTTAGGCTTTTATTGATGATCGAATCGAATGCATGTATGTTTTGGCATTTTATTTCACACCCATAACTCAATACCAGTGACAATGCAGTTAAGAAAATTTGCATTGTTTAAACAAGTCTGAAGAAGTCATAATGCAACTATTCTCTGTTTTCGCTCATCCGCAAGACTGTGATCAGATCTTCCTCTCACATATAACGCTGTTTACCTCAAGACATGATAATTTAATTCATAGTACTATCACATTGTAATAAATTAAGTGTATGTAAAAGTTAATTCGTAATAGCTTAACACATCTACGTATAGCATTTGTATGCTGAGCTGGTCTACTCTAATAAAGAAAAAGAGTTTCTGTTCCCCAAATCTACTGATGAATTTATGGAATCGTTTCCATTTTAAAGTTCAACTCATCATTCGGATTTAATCACTGGACAAGTAATCAAGGAACTGCCTAGTAAAGGTATTAAGCAAATCACATTCATCTTCAATGGTATTTTAAGAACTGGTTTCCTTCCCGCCCAGTTGAAAGTCGCCCAAATAGTTCTTATCCATAAGCCCGGAAAACCACAAAATGAACCTGCTTCATACAGACCCATCAGCTTACTACCGATACTCTCCAAGCTATTCGAAAAACTACTACTGAAAAGGCTCTTTCCCATCCTAGCAAATGAACAACTAATACCCGATCATCAGTTCGGTTTCAGGACCCAGCACTCCACTATAGAACAGGTTCATAGAATAGTGAACAAGATCAACTCAATCTTTGAAAATAAAAGATATTGCTCTGCAGTCTTCCTCGACGTTGGCCAGGCCTTCGACAGAGTGTGGCATGAGGGTCTGTTGTTCAAGCTAAAGAGGGCCATCCCGCATACGTACCTCATGATCTTCAAATCTTACCTCGAAGAAAGGTTCTTTCAAATAAAATGCGGCGAAGCAATTTCGGAACTAAGCCTGATTAAGTCAGGAGTACTGCAGGGAAGTGTCCTGGGGCCGGTACTGTATTTGCTATATACAGCCGACATGCCAACAAACTCAAAAACAACTACTGCCGATGATACGGCAATCCTTACAATTCACCATGAGCCCAACGAAGCAGTGTGAGTTTTACAACATAATCTAAATGAAGTCAATGAGTGGTTTAAAAAGTGGCGTTTCAAAATTAATGAACTTAAGTCAGCTCAAATCACGTTCACCAAATGCAGAGGCACCGTGCCCGCAGTAACTATGAACGGCCAAGCACTACCCCAAGTGGACTGAGTGAAATACCTGGGACTACACCTCGATAAAGGCTTAACCTGGAAAACCCACATATGGATGAAAAGAAAACAACTGAACCTTAAGTTGAGGAAATACTACTGGTTGCTAGGCCGTAACTTGAAACTTTCTCTTACCAATAAGATGCTTGTCTACAAAACTGTGCTGAAACCAATATGGTGCTATGGCATTCAGCTATGGGGATCTGCATCTCTATCAAATATTGAAATCTTAGAACCCTTACAATAATAACCAATGCCCACTACTACGTTCCTAACAGAGAAATCCGCGAAGATCTGAAAGTGATACCAGTGCGAGAAGAGGTAGTTATGTGCAGTGCGAAATATCTATAGGGACTAGAAACACACCCTAACTCATTAGCGTTAAACATTCTAGACAACAGTGAACAAAAAAGCAGACTCAAACGAGTATAGCCGTTAGACCTTCCTTTCCATTTTTTAAACTGATATAAAATTATTATCATGAATAAATTGCAAATAATTAGTTTTGGTGAAATAAGTAAGGGAGGTGCCAAAGGGCGTCTACTCTCTCATGTTATTGTCAAAGTGATGTTCTAAACCTTGTAATGAACTGATTTGTTTATTGCTGTAATTGTAGCAGATTGCAAATAAATATCTTGCTGTGCAAAAATCATTCGGAAGGTCATTAGGCGATCTTTTGCCCCAATTTCGGGAAAGCTTGCGACCGAATCTGCATTTCGAGAGATCGACACACACCCGGCTGTAGGGTCATCTTGAATATACTCACCTCCATCTTTCAAGCATTTAATCTATTCAAACGCACTAATAAACTTAAGTATAGAGTTTTCTACATTTCATAAAGATCTATTGGGATTTTCGTAAGCTATAATATTCACTCGTTGCTCCACGACGATTAACTGAAAAAAGATGCGTCCTATAGAAGGGTTTCGTCTTATTTGACAGGTGCAAAGCCCGCAGTCAGATAAAATAACAGGTTGAACTAAGCCTCAACTCAAGAAACCAGTGACTAAAAACAAATTTTCTTGGTGTTGGTATTTGTATGAGCGCTCTTCATTTGAAAAGTGATATTAGAAAACACCTGTTTTGGAACCACTGAACACTGTAAGAGCTATCTCTTTTCGTTTTACAAGTCACCACAGTGCATTTCATAAACTTTAGAGCGGCAATCTGCAAGACTTGCGCCCGTTGTAATAGCCTATACAAACTAAGAAGCTAGAAAGAGAGCAATATAGTTCTATACAAGTGTTATGGTGGTTCGTACTGCGAAGGGTCATCCGTCAAATAATGCGACACCCGACTATATCATAGTCTAAATAATACCTAGACCTCTCAATACAATGGGAAAGGGTTTTCGGTCAAAATTAAGGCGTCGTGGTGTAGTAGATGGCAGCACAAGTAGTTCGGTACACTACATGAAGTTGACCAAATGTATTTTAATTGGTAGACATTACATTATTTACCTGTACATCTTTAAAGGGTAAAATAGGTAGACAGATCTTAAATAGTTGTGTTATGAGGTAGTGTGATTGTATCATTACTTACCTCATTTCAAAAATTTACTCTCTACAGAACTTTCTCTTTTATCTACAGCAGGTATTACTGATACAACGCAAATGCAATGATTAAAAATTATTTTGCAATTTAAATTATTTAGGCATAAAATTGGAACGGTTAATTCAACAGAACAATATCTAAAATTTTTTGATGATACGTAGAAAATGCATTTAAGCTGTAGAAGGTTATTACCTAATTGTAAAGTAAATCCAAAGTGGCAAACACGTAAAAACTTGTCTGGCTTGTGGTAACTGAATAGAAGTTACTAACCTACCTCATAGTATTGGTGTGTGGCAGGTGGTGATAAGAAATTTTTTTGCACTTCTATCTTACTCTCCTTTGCATAACATATCTTTGAACTCAAATTTTTGTTTGTATTCTGCGGTACTCAAACAATTTTGGGTCAAATTTTCAATGATTAGTTTCTCATATCTTAAGGGTCCCAGTGCCAAAGAAATGTTTTTCTAGTTTGTATATATTCTAATCTACCATCGGATTTAATATTTGAACCTATTTCTGATACACCCTGTATATACAAATCGTAATAAAAACAATTAACTGAATCAAATATTTAAATATGACCTAAGTTTCTGATTTTTGGATGTCTTGTTTTTACCTTCAGAATAGCTTTGGATTCCCAAGTGGTTTGTTTAAACAGCGGTACCATTAAATTATAAATTTGCGGCGTTCCTGACATCACTAGTTTTTGGTAAAGCCTAGGAAACCCGGATACAGTCATTTCTATTTGAATTTCTGCAATATTACATAGATTGTGGAGTAGATGGTATTTATATTTTATTTCTGGATAAACTGCTTCGAAAACCTTTAAAGTGAGCAGGATGTCATTCGTTATATTTGTAAGCGGACATAAATTCCCCAATTCTAAATTACTGCTGGTTTGGTAAGTTTTTTGTTTAATAAGCTCTTCATTTGCTTCTTTCATAGCACAATTCTTTAGTTCCTCTTCGCAGTTACTGCACTTAAACTTTATGTAAACATTTACGTAAAATAAATACAGCAACATATCTAACCGAGCAATTTTCTAATGTGTAATTTGATAATTCTTGATCCGTTTGACTGTGATAATATTATACGCAACTAAAAATAATTCCTAGTCTTGTACGCGCAAATTAGTAATAATTGCAAATCTGTGCAAATTTGATAATTAGATCAAAAATTATGACAATGCAAAACGAGAATCGCAAGAAGTGATTTAACCTGTATCTGCGTAACAGTTTTGTTTCAAATCATATCTTTTATCTGTTAAATTGAATTGAAAGCACAAAAACAGCCACTTACATAACATTACATATATGTAGTAACTTCTAAAAACGTAAAGTTTGAAATTACCAAGTGCTTCATAATTGCTTAAAAAATTAAATTTTATAGTAATTACAAAACCTTGTACCTTAAATACCTTAGAGTAAATTGAAGGCTGAAATGCATTTTACATCGTTAATTCCAGATGTAAAGCTAATAATTTTTTAAAATTAAGTTGAGTTTTATACTTCAAAGGTTTTGACAAAAAAAGTACAAATAAGATTTGACACAAAACTGTTACACAGCTACAGGTTATACCATTTCTTGCGATTCTCGGTTAATATCGTTTAGCAACATTATGTCACTGATTAGTTATATACACCCTATACTTATAAGACGCAGCAAATAATATCAGTTTCGGTAAAGTGCTTGTAAGTGTAAGATGTGTGAAAGTGCGTGTTATTATTCTATGTCTGTTTTCGATTCGTCCAGGCCGTTAGGGAAAACCAAATCCAGTCTACTTGTAGGTAAAGCATAACTTATTTTTATCAATTGTTTACAGGCTTATGGACCTATTGGTAACAAACAGGGTATCTCAAAATTGTACCTATACTTTCCAAAATAATTCAATTTACCGATATTCATAGTATCAAATGCAAGGCATGAAGCTCTATTTTCATGATGTACCTAGGAATAGGTAAGAATGCTAATACCACATGGTATTTGAAAATTACACCGATTTTCCCCAGAATATATTTGAATCCACTACACCCACATTGGTTGTGATAAGTACGTAAAAGAGACACTCCTATAACTTTTGTGGTTGTGACTACAAATTAGATTTTAAGTACTGTACCATACTCTGAAATGTATGAACGATATTTGTAATAAATCCGTTTGAATGAAGTTTGTAACTACCTAGTTACTCAATTGTGATGTCCTCTAGGATCCCTACGATTTCATTCCTGTGGATAATTATGCGGTATTTGTCGTTGCGATAGACGTGTCCAAGGTTTTTTGATGTTTGTCACTAATTCTTTATCCCTTTGCATCCTTCTTAGCACTTCATCGTTAGTAATGTGTTCAGTCCATGAAATGCGCCACATTCTCCGGTATATCCAAAATTCAAAAGATTGAAATCATTTAATAATGTGTTTTCTGGTGAAGATATCAGAAATAAGTAAAATGATAAAACAAACCATAAGGAGAGACATAAGAAAATACGAATTCCAGAAAATAGACGAAACTCTGGACGAACGAAAAAGCATAGAAAACTCTCTAAGGTCGTTAACGGAAGGCAAACACAGCATAATAAAAATAAAAAACGATAATAATGAATTAATAGCCGAAAAAGAACAAATAATAGAAGTGCTAGAAAAATACTATACAGACCTATATGATACTAAGTCAGAGCCGCTATTAGAGAAAAGAGAAGAAACTAGAATTCAAGTTCTAAATGTGGGGTTAGAGGAAATACCAAATATTTCAATAGAAGAAATAGAACATGTTCTTAAGAAAATGGTAAATGGACGCGCCCCCGGAGAAGAGATCAAGTCATAATCGAAATGCTCAAATACGGCGGATCACCTATATAATATATAATACAACAGCTATACGACAAATGTATTACTGAACAAAAAATACCGGAGGAATGGAACAACGCTTTGATGGGTCTATTATTCAAGAATCAGAGACCAGGAAAAATTGGGAAATTATAGATCAATTAGCTTTATGTCAACACTTTATAGAACCTTCACAAAGATCATCACAGAAAGAATTATAGAATACCAGCCCAGAGAACAAGGACACAGTACACTTGACCACCTACAAGTCACATGAACATTAATAGAGAAGGCTAACGAGTATAATATTACATTATGGATGGCTTTTGTAGACTACGCAAAAGCATTCGACACTGTAGAAATATGGGCAGTTCTAAACGCGCTGAGTAACTGCAGAATAGACCACAGATATACAAATATTATAAAGTACATATAAAAAAACGCCACATTCCAGGTGAACTTGGAAGCAAAAACTAATACAGTCAAAATGAATGAAGGAGTGCGACAAGGACACTTAATTTCGCCGAAGTTATTTAGACTGCCAATGGAAGACATGTTTAAACAACTTGACTGGTACACCAAAGGCATATCCATAGAAGGAGAACTGTTAAACCATTTACGTTTTGCAGACGACATTGTGATATTCAGTGAAAGCAAAGAAGAACTACAAATAATGATCGATGAGTTACAAGCAAAATTAAAGGAAATAGGACTGAAGGTAAATATTAGCAAAACGAAATATATGACGAATGATATCGAAACCAACAACAATACAAATGTCACGGTACAAAACCAACAAATCGAAAAAGTAGATTCCTATATATACTTGGGTCAAAAACTTGAAATAACTAAGAACAATCTAAAAACGGACCTAAATAGAAGACTATCTTTAGCATAGTCCAGTTTCGGGAAACTACAGAAAATCTTTCGTTCGAACCTACCTAACGCAATTAAATCAAAAAATTTCGACCAACATAAACTCCTCGTACTAACATACGAAACGGAAACATAGGCAATAAACAAGAACAACGAATACGGACTGCAGATAAAACAGAGGGCAATGGAAAGCCGCATGCTCAACATCACCCTAGCAAACCGTATTCCAAACGTAGAAATTAGAAAACGATCACGAGTAACTGACGTAGTTTGTCAACTATGCAAACAAAGATGGAGTTGGGCGGGTCACATGGCCAGGCAACAAGATAACCGGTGGGCCAAACGAATTATCGAATGGAGACCATGGCACCACAAAAGGAGTGTAGGACGTCCGCAAACTAGATGGACGCATGATATAAAAAAATTCTCAGGTTACGACTGGATGAGAAAGGCACAAAACAGACTGGAACGGAGGGGACTTGGAGAGGCTTACATCCGACGAGTGTGGTGGTAGCTCAGTTGGTAGAGCGCTCGCTTTCTGAATAAAACATCGATTCTGGCTTGGGTTCGAAACCTAAGCGGAACTATGCAGATTTATAAAAATCTTGTCTGCAACCCACCACACAGAATTTTCCAATTCGGCTTGCGACCGTCGGATCTTAATGCTAAAAACCTTCTCTGAAATTTCGGTCGTTCGGATTCGACGTTAAACTGTAGGTCACCCGTGTTTCTACCTTAGCGCTGAGGAGAAACACGTGGCAGAGAAGAGGCCGATGCCCAGCAGTGGGACGGAAAGGCTGTTGATGATGACATCCGACGATGGATGGAATAGCTACATAGAATAATCTATCTTTTTAACGTCCAGGTTTCCACACCGTACAACAGTATCGAGTATACGTAGCATTTCACAAATAGGAAACGTGTTGCAAGGTGTAGTCCGCGGTTAGTAAGTAAGTTTTTCATCTTCA
>JABXWE010002702.1:0-56780 GCA_014611495.1 Limonius californicus | reverse complement strand
GATAATCAAGTCTTCTACATCTCTAGGTATGTCTGCCGTGATCCATTTGAGAAGACAAGAAGCCATCTCATTTCCTCCTCTTCCACCAATGCTATCATCCCACATACAGCAAGTAGTCTTATTTGCTGAAGCATCTCTGATTGTGTAATTGAAAGTCCATAATTTTAACGAATAAAAGGATTGTGCATTTGTCAACATTGGGGTTGGCAAACATTTTTCTAGATCAACCATTATTACTTTCACCTTTTTATTCAACCTAGCCTTTTCTTTGTCTTCTCTTTTTAATGCATAGCTAGTACTCGCTTCATTCAGATGCCCGTCATATTCTCCCTGTATTTTTTCTCGTTCTGCAATAGTTGATGAATCTTTTAGTTGAATCAGATACATATCACACTGGTCACACGTGTCATTATTAGGCAACTTGAATGAGTAATTAAACTCATTGTTAAAAATGTCCGAGTATAACCATTGTTTCGGAATATCATCCTCAGAAATGTTTTGGTCAATGCAATCTTGTTTATAAAGTTGGTACATACGAGAAATATTCAGTTGGCTGCCTAGATATTTTTTTGACGTTCTTTCTCTGCTGTAGTGGGATTCAATAGCTGGAAATTTGAGAATGTGTTTTCTAATGTTCTCTTTTGTCTCATTAGATATTTTATTTGGAGGCTCTTTTCTTCCACGTTGGTCTTGAGACACCATTCCTCCTTGTACTTTTTTAGTTAAAGCTGTTCTAACAAATGTTTGAGAGATTCCTAGACTACTTAGAAAAAACACTTTGCAGACTTCAGTTTGCCTATCTCCAGATCTATTTCGTCTTCTTTTTATTGGCAATAGTTTCACAGAAGACGCTACAAACTGTCTCTTATGATCTATATTTTTGGAAGGCGACCAGAATTCGTTGAATATTCGTTGACGATCAACTTCAGATATCTTTGTGCAACATTTATATCTACAACTAACTTTGCATGGTATGCCCAATGTTTTTGCTTTTATTACAGTATTTCTTTTAGAGCAATACTCTTTCCCCGCCAAACGCTTTTGCTTTCTGATACTACATTTCCATTTTTCTTTATTTTGTTTGCGTTTTCTTCCTCTTTTTGGCTCCTCACGTTCGAACATGTTTTCCTTGTCAGTAATATTATTCTCAAGCCCTAATGCAGCATCTTCGCTTTCGGGTTCGACTTGCGCTTCACTATTTCCACTTTCTACAGATGACTGACTTTTGCTTACTTCATAATCACGATCTTTTACACTATCATCCGAATTGTCAGAATAAATTTCATCAATTTCATGATTGTGATCCTTGCTCGTCGAAGCTTTAGCAGCACAATGAGTTGTGCTAGTAAAGATACCATTATGAACGACAGAAGCAAATGAACCCTGAATTGGATATGTGATATTGGTGAACGTAACATTTTCTAACTCGGCCAAGTTATCAGTAATTCCAGCATCCTCATTAATTTCTGAAAAACATTGTTTAATTAACAATGTTGAAATATTTATTTACTAAGGCACTCATATACCATATGGCAAAACATCAACCACCGGACTGACGATGTTGTCCGGACTGCCAATCAGGAAATGGTTGTCAAATTCCTCGGTGCGGAATACGTCTTTTTGCGATAAATCTATAGATAAATTAAACAGTGACACGAGTGAAATACGTACGCCTGTAGTCACCAATTATAACGTATTTGCCGCCAAATTCACGCCGTACTAATTCAACCGTCTCTGTATTACCGTGGTACATAACCTCGCACATGGCTCATAAAATACCGGCACTTAACATTTTAAGCGGTAAATTAATAAAGCTTACCATTTTCCTTAAGAGTATTCCCTTGATAAGATGGAGAAGATGAATTTACTTCTCTGGCCAGTTGTAAAATTCTGTTTGTTCTTGAACTCATAGTTTTACACCTTTTTAACACTGTAACACACCTTCACTTAATAATACAATTTGATAGCATAACAGAACAACTACCACAGACAGGCTGCATATCGAATTAATACTATACTACAAAATAGAGGCACAAAATATCAAGTCCACAGAATGGACATAATACGGTGGTATATGGTATTAAGTCCTCAAAGTATTGTTTACCTCGGAACATAAATTGGAGTTGATACTGTTTAAAAATGGTTAAAATCGGTATTTTACAATATATGTCCAAGTACACTTTACCACTAATAGGGAAGGAAGTACTAAGTCACTTGGTACAAAAATCTCATTTTTGGGAAAATTGGACTTAGTACACTTTACCTCTGAGGTACAGATATAAAGTATCCGAATAGGACGCGAAGAATAACATTTATACAAATTTCCAGTTTTTGCATCACGAAAAGTGCATTTGATGAAATATTCATACGGGTGGTTTAACACGATTGTGTTCAATGCAGTTCAAAACAACACTTACATAAATTCTTACCTTTTATCGGTTGAAAATTTACTTTTGGGAGTGCAATGTTCATGAGGACCGTTTTCTCATATGTCTGCTGAATGTGGTGCGAAAAATTACATTTATAGAAATGTTCACTTTTCAGCTCACTTTTAAGATACGAAATGGCCAGGTGATTGATTGTGTAATAATTTTTGTTTGTGAGTAATAGCTGTACACTTTTTAAATGGTTGATAATAATAATAAAGAATAAATACTTATGGTGGTGGTTTTATCATAGTTTTCCATAACAGCATATTGAACACGACAATAACTATAGTTAAAATCAAAAAGTTTACAATGAATTACCAATAAAATATTTACTAATATTTATTATTAATTATTATTTTTACAGGTCGCGTTCCCCAGTTGCATCGTGAGGTCTAACTAAACAAATCGCGGGTCAGTCGGCGTTTAAGATAGTTTTCAGTTAACATAAAGATAACGGAAATATAAATTTGGAGGTAGTCAATAGAACAAAGAAAATCCTACTAAGTAGTTATTAAATAAAATTGTACTAGGGAAAAGACATAGAAAAGAGGACCAAATGATATTTAAGAGAGTAGTATCGGCAATAATTCGTTGCAGAATTTAAATACAAATGCAAACCGCAAGTTTGACACGAAGAGAAGTAAAGCGACAGCATTCAGTACCTGTAAAAAATGCTGATGACAACGAACATAACGAAGCAGAACAAAAGAAAAAAACACTATTAGTTTAAGGTATCAAGCTGATTTCTTGCGTTAATATTAGCATATAATAAAAAAACCTTTTTGGATAAAAATAATTCAGTTTTAGACAATGAAGGGACCTCGACGGGGCAGTGCGAATACGCGCTGTAACTCCAGGTCACAGTGAAATGCGGTCCGATCGCCCGGGAAGTCGAACCCCGGCTGAGGCAACCTTATTTCACGTAGTTAAGTTTAGGGTACATATTACATGAATGGCTAGTATGAAAGGGACGCCTACACCCTTCTGAAGTAATGCGATAGCGGTTCCGGGGAGAAGGGGCGGTAGTATGAATGAATGAAAAGATAAGTTTTAGACAATGAGTATTTTGAGCACACAAAACAAGATGGCTGGCTTCCGATTTAATTAGAAAAAACAATAGATTAGGTTTTTTTAATGATACATCGTATTTCTATTCTTTGACATTTTGCATTTAAAAAACTGTAATACAATTATCGATCTAACGTTAACGATTTGAGCAATAGAAATATCTTGCTTATTATTAAGTTTAAGTCGACAACAAATATTTAAGTAAAAGTGATACAGTTTCAAGCAACAAGTAATTTAGGTATATAAAACAAGATGGCGGATTTTCGATTTAAGCAGAACTGACATTGTTTCAATTTTTTTTTCAGCGGAGAATGTTCTAACCGTTCGTGTAAGATGTTGCAAACCCCTACGTTATGTAACTCACCATACACCAAATATAATTACAAATAGGATTTATAAGATGTATGATTTAACGAATAATAGCCTTTCAAAAACCGTTTAATCCAGAACAGTCTAAAAATATTTTTACTGGACATAAGTAACAGAAAAAGGCAGGTAAATTTTAATGTACAGTATCTTGCTAAAATGTAAATTAATGTAATGCATGTGGTGTTACAATATGCAGTCCGAATTCGCAACAATTGCACCTACTATAAATAATTAGTGTTTAATTTGCACGATGTTATGAAACAAAGGTATTATCCTGAAATAAACAGAACCAAGTCTTCCATTGTTGTACTATTACATAAAATATTTACATTTATGGTACAGTACACGCAACATGCTACATAGGAAAGTCACAAATTCGAACATAATTAAACCGTAACTGTAAACAGAGCTGGGTAAGTATTCGAATACTTAGTAGTTTGAATACTACTTAAAATACGTTTATACGAAAAGTATTTGGTATCTCGAATACTGGGCATAAAAAGTAATTGGTATTCGAATTGATCTTATTATTCTCGGTATTCGCTATTCGACCGTCATAAACGGTATTCGTGAATACTTCGGATACTCGCGAATACTTGAACTACTTGCAGGTAGTATCCGCGAACACTTTATTATTTGTCGAATACTTTCCCGCAAGTTTGAAACTGATTTTTTGATATTCCACTGGAAATAAGTATAGATAATATTAATTTGTTTGTTACCGTCAGAATCAAAATTAAAGTTTTATTTTGTAGTTAAAGTTACTACCCAACCAAACCATAAGTTTAGTCTTCACGCAAATGCCATTTCAAATGCAAGTATTCGAGGTATTCGTAACTTTGAAGATACTGAGTACTCAGTAACTTGAATACTATTAATACGAAGTATTCAGATGCTGTAAGTATTTCGAATACTTTTTAAACAAAGTATTCAAAAAAGTATTCGGATACTATTTTTAGTATTCGTACCCAGCTCTGACTGTAAACTATTTGACTAAAAAAACTGGTATCTCCGAAACATAACAGAGCCTTCTTCTATTTCATTACGTTTTATTTTAGGGGCATTTTTACTGCTTAGTTATTAATTCTCCGAAAGGGTAATTTGCAAACACACGATATTATTTTACAACTACATTAGTACGTAATTTAACATGCTTTCCGATGTGTAAAGTTTCGTTTGGAATAGAAACATTACATGCATTAACCTAAAATCCATCCAGACCAAACAAGTCGCCATAGTCAGAAACAGAGAAATTCATTCTGGATTGATGTAAGAATTGAAAGTTAAAAAATGGTTTTTTCTTAAGTTAAAGCTATAAAGAGGAAAATCTAACGTGTTTTTTTGTAAATTTGACGTCAAACTCGGCGCTAAAGAGTGTATTGTGAACGTACCACACATCAGCCGTTTCAACCTAACCTCACTTTTTGCGCTTGTGCCGTTTGTGGTTGTTTACTTGGATTTCTTAGCTTTTTGTGGGTTTCTAGCCGGCAGTTTGAATAGTTTTTCTCAAGACTAAATTTTGTATTCCGTTAGTGAAATACATAAGTACAGTACAGAATTTTATGGTAGGAACACCTCTTCATCCTCAAAAAATAGGAGTGTGGGCGGTCATTTCAAGCCGTAGAATAGTTAGACCCTACTTTTCTGAAGGAAAAGTAAAAAAAAAGTTTATTTGTTGAAAAATTAATGATTTTTTTCAGGCATTTTGACTGCAGGAAGGTATCGAGAAGAGATTTTACGGCCATTTTTGGAAAGCTTCATTACGATGAAATCAGATTTGGTTTTTTCCAACAAGATGGGGCCACTGCACACACAACACATGATACGCTACGAGAAATTTTCGACAGACGGATTATTAGTCGAAACACACCTTATCCTGCCAGATCCTGTCACCTCATGCATGCGATCTCTTTCTGTAGCCGTATTTAAAGAACTCCATTTTCCAACAGACAATACATGACCTAAATGAATTGCAGCACAGAATATAGAAAGAAATTAATGAAATTAATAGCCATTAGTAAACGTACATATATAGTAATAAATGTTAGTGGGATTGTGCGAAAAGTTCGTGTGTGCCTGGGTAGTGAACATTTCTGTCATCTGTTATAAATTCTTTGTTTATTGCAATCAATACAATTAAGTTATTATCATTTGATGGAAATTTATTGTTTATTAAAGCTATTTTTAAATGTTTGATTTTAATGCATTCTTGTCAAATTTATTTATAAAGGTAGGGTTAGGTACGTTTTTTGACGACGACTTTGACGTCGAATTTAAAAAACACGTTACAGAAAAAATTTAAAATATTATTTACTGGTAGCTAGTTTTCGGAAGAAATATCAAACGAAAATAGTAAGCAACTGAATATATTTAACCTTAACACCACTATACAGTCTTGATTTCCTGACTTGCGTATTACCTAAAACTATAACTGACCAATGTTAAAACGTTGAAGTAAATACGTCGAACTTTCGACTGTATGAAAGTTGAAAATATTTAATAAGAATTGATCAAATAATTAAAACATTGAATACAATTACATCAGCGCTTTCTTGTCAGCGAAATTAGAATCTGTCAACTTTGCCTTATCTATATGTAAAATAATTTCGTACCCCTTCCACCTGTATCAACGTTTCCGTTACCTCAAACCCCCCAACCAATAGCAGCTAAATCGTATACGCAAAGCGCATATGCATATGTATTTGTATGCTCTACCAGTGTTTATATCGTTCGGATTTGACGCTAAACTGTAGGTCCCCCATGTTTCTACCTTAGCGCTGAGAAGAAACACGTGACAGAGAAGTGGCCGAAGCCCAACATTGGGACGAAGAAAGGTTCTTAATAAGCATGATATGCATGTTTACGATACATGCATACATACAGATATCTTAAAGCAAATCGTTTATTTATTAATAGAACATTATTTGGAATCGCATAGTATAGTATAGTAGAATTTAAAACAGTCGCAATAATTCGACCGATTATACATCATCCTAAAGATATCAACAACTTAAAAATAATAACACAAGCAGTTAGTTCACGAAACACTTGGTCCACGACAATACTACACAATAGCAAATATCAGTAAATATTTAAGGTTTGTTGTAAAACGATTAACTTTAACACTGATTTAAAACAACCGAAAATATATAGAATTTTTAATAGTAGCATTATAATCACTAGTTTTTTCATTAAAGGAATTTTTTTTAATTTACATGGTTACATATCTGGCATCTCCATAGACTATATTAATATTTTTTTGAAAATTGCCGTGTAACATGAGAGGCGAACTCCCAAGTTCAACAGCAGAATATATGCTGTAATAAACAATAACGTAAATTATCTTCGAGATTGATATAAAACTAATTTTATTGCAAGATATGAATGGGAAAGTAATTATTCTTTTTTGTATTTCCGTTCAATTAACGAAGGCAATTTATTTTATCAAATTCAAACAAATTGATATTTGAGCATTACACCGTTATCATTCGAATGTGAAAAAAATAACTCAAATATATTATTTAAATTTTTATTATTATAAAAATTAAATATATTGCCATGAAACAAGGACCAACTACTATTTTTCGAAAATTTCCAGGTATATAGGTGTAATGCCCTGAAATAATCTCTCTGTCACATCAACGTTGATTGCAGTATTTACGGATTTTCCTTCAGGCACAATTCTTTTGGGGTTATCAAAATGGTAAACAGCATGACTACAACATTTTGGATCTTGGTGATAAGTTTCCACTTCACAGTATGCTCTGGTGTTTCGTCTTAGGATCGCTTTTAAATATCCAAGACTCATCATCAGTGACAATGCAGTAAAGAAAATTTGCATTGTCTGAACAATGCAACTCTTCTCTGTGTCTGCTCATTCGTAAGACTACGGGATGAATCTTTCTTTTCCCAAATTTGTTATGTAAAATTTGTGGAATCGTCTTCTTATTCATATATATCTGATTTACCCTTATTCGCAAAGTTTTTCACCAATATTTTGTCACAATTTAATAATTTTCTGCTACCTGTATCTATTATCACCTTGAATATTTTTGAAACGGTTAGACCATTTAAACATATAAGGGTAAATTAAAGTGTCATTACAATACACAGTTTTCAACTTTTCATAAGTTTCCGCTAGACTTTCCCTAACTTAACAGCAAACTTTAATATTCACTCGTTGCTCCACAGCGATTGAGCAAAACAGGATGTACGCGTTAGCGTCCAGCACAGAAACTAATAACTATTCGATCTTCGCTTAACAATTATCTATTAACAGAACTGAGAACCATTAAACGCTGCTTGACTTTTAGTTTAATTTCACGTGACTCCAGTGTTGCAGTGTCAATATGGGTAATAAATTTCCAATAGTATGTACTTATTAGAAATTTTTCTATGCGATCTTGTTTTCATTCGATGTTAATTGCATTCGACGTTTTCACATTGCTCTTTAGTGCATTCGACGATTTGTTCTCTCGGTATTTTAACATTTGGCGTAACTGCAGTCGTCATTTTTCGGAGTAATGCTAATAATAGCGGATCAACAGTAACGCTGACAAACAAAGCTTTATCAAAAATAGCGCCTGGCATCACCGACAAAAATATGTCTCTTAAACTAGCAGCAAATATAGCGCCAGATAATAACATGCATAAAATCGATATCTGGAAGGTACTTTTAAAAAATAGGTACTGTAGTGCGCGTGCACTACATTTATTGGGTTTCCTTGTTTGGGGTTGATATGTTTTTGTTCTTGTTTACTAAGTTACTGTTTTTACATTCAATAAACAAACACGTTCTCCCAAAAGCTCGTTTCAATTTTAATATTAGAATCTGGTATCATACCAGATCCTTATAGTACCTACAAAGAAGGTACTATTAAAGTGACGTAACTGCAGCAGTAAAATACTTTTCAACTACCGCCTATCGAGCAAACCTATTTCTTGACTACCACCATAGGCTAATAAATATTTATTATTATTATTATTTATATTTATTAGCCTATGCTACCACCCACCAACTCGAATAATCAAACAAGAAAATCAACAATTCTTGTGCATGTATTTGCACAACAACTTCATACTTTCAAAAAGTGTAAGGCGCTAAGCCTCATAGCCACATTGAACATTTGGAGATACCAATAAATAATACATAGGATTAAACTTTATGGCCACTGCCACTGGACTTTCCCATATCTTTGTTGTTCGTTGTCACCACTTCTGAGAAGTTTCTAAGCCTAATTCTATCTGTACCTTTACTACTTTGCATTCTTTGAAGTTACGGTGCTTATAGAAAGGTTCAGTAAATTTTTTTGTATCCTTTTAGTAATGAGTTCTTAGGCACGTCGAAACATGTACAGCTACTAAATCGAAAATAAATATTAATGTTATAATTACTTATTAATCTATAAAACCGTTCTGATATATTTATGGCATGCATTTCCTGCGGCATTTTTATTCAATATTGTATAAAAGTGTTTAAAAGGATTGGTAAAAAATTCTTAACGGTTTAAACTTCCCATCGTTTTTGGCAAATTAAAAGTACATCATTCTTAATTTGCGACTTTTATTGGTACATGGAAAGTGCTCCAATATCCAAACGAAAAGCTTCTAAAATGCAATATTCTATATAAATTGAAGAAGACTATTGTTATTACTTAATTGATTGAATATATGCAACTCAGGAGACATGGTACAAACAACACCTTAATTTTTTAAATATTGTAATGAGGCTTGATGATAATGATTTCTAAAATTTATTTTGAGGCCTTTGAACATTTTTAGGGAATGTTACATTTCGCCATTTTGATCAAATTTATGTAGATACTGAAAAAGCAGTTGCTTTTTGGTTAAGTAGCGCTTTACTTAAACAAGCTACAAGAAAGTAGCAAATTACTTGGAACAAGTCTCGTATATTGATGAAAAGTGAAAAGAAAAAAAATACCTATTTTAAATTAAAGCCAAAACGCTCACATTATAGAAATATTATTCAATATACAAGGTGGAATGACGATATAGATGAAATGGTACGGAACAAAAAAGAACAGTAGCTATCGACTAGAGACATAGAACAGAGAAGAGAATATCAAAGCGGTAATACAGAACTGAAAAGAAGAATAAGAGCAACAAAAATCAAATTCTGGGAGGAAAGACGTGCAAAGATAAATACTCAGATGTAAAATACAAGATTCAAGGAAGCTTGGAAGCATATATCGAGTTTAAGAAAAGTTGTATGAGAAAATTCATCAATGAATCCCATAAGCATCGGAAGTTAGAAAATATATTATGAAAAGTTGTTACCTGATGATAGGAAAGAACATATAGCAACTTACAATGTACACCAACAGGAAGAAAATCACTCCCAATAAGTAAAAAAGACAGAAATAAACCTGAAAGAAGTAATAAAAGCCTTACGGAAAATGAAAAATGGGAGAGCATCGACGCCTGGGGATATTAGTATTGAATAAGTTAAGTAATGACAGACTGTGTACTACATTCAATGGACCCCTAAGAGGAGATCGCGTACCAGATTATCGGAATAAAGCAGTGACATCATCTATATATAAACGTAAAAGAAATAGGCTAGAATACGAAAACTGTAGAGGTATTAGTGGTATACCCTCCATAAGTAGATTGTATGGTAAAATATTAAAAGATACAATCGAATATTAAAATTTAGAAGAACAATCTGGGCTTAGGAGGATCATGTACCCAAAATTTAATCCGCATACAATTGATAAAAAAATAGATATTACATAATACAGCAGGTCACTTAGTGTTCGTAGATCTTCAAAAATTCTACGGCAGCGTTCCTAAAACCAAACTATGGAAGTATATGGAAATAAACAATATAAGCAATATTTACATTAGAGCAGTGAAAAACTTCTATAAAGATAATGAGATTATTAAAAAAATGGAGTTCAGTTATCCTCTTCAATAACAGTCACTAAGGGATTACGACTAAGTTGCAGTAAAGCACCTACACTCTTTAAAATACATCTGGATGAAGTTGTACAAAATTGGAGACCTAAATGTAAACGTAGGGGCATACAAATAGGAGATACCACGATATACAGCTTACATTTCACAGATGATAAGGTGGTCATTGCATCAGACGAAAACGATACAGCATACACTGAAAAAATTAAAGGAAGAATACAACAAGTGGGTGAATCAACATCAAGAAAACGGAATACCTTGTAATAGGAAAGTAAGGGGAACTTCCACAAATTTAAATATCTCGGTGTCACCATTACAGGCGATGGAAGGAATCAGGTCGATATACGACATTAAATAGGATAAGGGAGATCAGTGATAATTAAGATAAATTCAGTATTATGGTGCGACAAAATAAAGAAGAAAACTAAAAAAAGAATTTATAAAAAAATAATGGAAAGCATATCGACATACGGATCTGAAATGCTGAGTGCTTACCAAAAGGGAAGAAAACAGATTGCAAGTACTGGAAATGGATTTTTGGCGCCGTAGTGCTGGAATATCCAGAATGGAACATGTAAGAAATACAGATATAAGAAACATCACGGAAGCGGAAGGAGCCATCATCGATATAGTCAAAAGTAAGAGATTATTAAGGTAGCCGTTAACGAGTTTATTTAAAAAACGGTACATGGTGTTTGTTACACCAGCGCATTTTTACTTTATTTCAAAGAGTATTTTCTCAATTTATTCAAATGGAACACTCTGTATAATATTATTGTATTTTTGAATTGGCACGTTAATTCTCCTCAATCTTTATTAGTATTGTTCTATACAGACAATCGATATTATCAGATACTTTTACTTTTTCATTTTGTCATAAAGTCAGTGGAGATTGGAAATGGAAAAAGCAACTCCTAATGTTTTCCAAAAACTATTGTTTACTGACGAGTCGACCTTTACCCAAAGTGGTAGCCCAAGTCGACTTAATACTAATCATTAAGCAATAGAAAAATCAAGAATTATTAGGTTGATGGACAACGACAATGGATTGTAAATATTTTGGGAGGTATCGTGGGCGATTTTGTGATTGAGTCTCATTTTGTAGACATCTGAATGGTGCACAATATTTGTATTTCTTGCAAAATAATTTACCTGCAAAATGTTCCTCCAAATCTAATGGATGTGGTTCCAACACGACGGTGTTCTAGAACATTTCGCACTAGTTGCTCGACAATTTTTGAATCACTATATCGGAAACTGGTGTATATAGGTCGCGGTCGTCTTATCAGTGGGCCTCCGAGATCGCCAGATTTAACGAAAATGGATTTTTTATCGGAACGTATAAAACATATTGTGTACTAGCTCCTTGTAACCACGGAACAAGTTCATTTATGCCTTGTTCCGTGCTGTAACTATTGCAGAAGATATGAGAGGCAATTCATAATTGATTTTCTGGAGTCGTTGCGAGCAGTAAATAAGTCATTTTTAAAAAGACTGAGCATGTGCGTTGAACAAAACGGAGGTTACATTGAACATTTGTTATAAATAAACACTTGAATTGAAATAAATTTTTTTATGTATTTTATTAATAATAAATATAGCCACGTTATGACAAAATCATGACTACTAGAATAAATAGAAATAGAAAGTTTAACAGTTGAAAAAGTAAAAATATCTCCGAGAATATCGGTTCTAGATATAGGAAAATATTCATAAATATTAGAGAATTAATTTACCAATTCAAAAATATAATAATATACAGAGTGTTCCTTTCGTAAAAAGGAAGAACATGTTCTTGAAAATAAATCAAAATTTGCGCTGGTGTAAAAAACACCATGTACAAAATTAATATTGGGTAGTTATGTCATTTTAGTACATCACTTAGCTACATAACTTCAAAATATGTATTATTAAGTAAACGTAATACTTACACACTGAATTAATTTGTTAAACCTTGGTTCCGATCAACATTTTCACATTGTTTAGATAAACTCGGCAACAGTTCATCCATAATCAGGAAATCATTGGTAAGATAATTTTACGCTGAATTCTAATATGTAAAAATATACAGGGTGTTTTACTTAAAAAATAATACCTTGAAGGTGCTCTACTATCGCAAGTCACCCTGTATATTTAAAATTATTTTTATAACATGTGCATTTTGAGAGAATATGTCACTTAAGAAAAGGAAAAATAGCCAAATCGTTTTAAGAATGCCAATCGTGGACTTTGATACACTAATGAGCAACCCTACATAGTTAATAATTTTTAGTAATATCAATAACGTGCGATAAAAGTTACTGTTTACTTCATAGATTAACCGTCTTTTAGCCTAGACGTAGAAGAGACGACAAAAGCAAAATCTTAAAGTATTAAATTGCTTCATCCAATTTTACTATTCTCTTTTGCTGATGTAATACTCTTTAAATTTTCTGAATGCCACGAAATGTTATTTCAAATTCTGCTAATTTTCTGCCAGTCTGACTAGGACTAGGAATAATAAAATTATTTATTTAGTTAAATAAGCTTAGGGAAATTATTTAAATATTTGTGTGCCAATTTCTATAGACTCTTTTCAGGAGCATCTCAAATAGCTACACAATAACGGAACTCCAATAAAAACCTAAGGTAGAGGTTTCCGGAACGGAACGAAAACACACAGCATATGCGTACATACATGTAAATTGTTGAGAGACAGATATCACTCAGCCTAAAACCACTGCAGGCATTCAAAACGAATATAGACATTCCTATACCTCCGTTATTAATATTAGATGATGCCGATTGAAGAGTAGGTAAGCCGTACCCATTTTCGGTCTCGCAGGTTGAATTGCATTTGCATGTATATGGGATACAGGAAGATATATTCCCTATAGGCGTATATTCGAATATTCCTATCCTCTCCTTTGCTTAGATCGAACAAGAACAGGCGTCGAATTCGAAGTGTGTGTCGGCAAAATAGGATTCCCGTACACGTTCCGCCCTTATTATACGAAATATACTTGAATATTCCACATGGAAACTAAAATGTAAAACTGAAGTGGGCATAACGCAGAAAGTTTAGGACTTGCTTTGGTACTTTTTCAGCTTACTGGAGTGCCGCTCCCGGCGTTCCTTCCACTAAAACTGTGCTACATTTACGCTATAAACATACGTTGAAAAAAATATGAGCGAAAGTCTCCTTTAATCTTTCTCCATTTGTCGTTTTCCTGCTTACGACTTACTTTAGTTCATAAACAAAATGAAGTAACGCGGCGGAGGTCGCGAGTCTCCGGCGCCCTGTAAAAAGCTACTTTTATTAGGACACCGAAAGAAAATGAGAGAAAAAATAATAAATTTCGTATACACGAGTAGCACGGGGCTCATCCAATAAATCATTTGAACATGACACCGCAATAAAACGAAAATAAAATTGTATTTCACCTGCTATAATTCTTCCAAACCTCCTATGTATTTGGACGTTTTGCTTTACAGGACGTGCGTAATTCATAGATATCGCATACGGCAGCTGTTTTCTTTTGAGGCTTTCCATATTAATTGATATTATCGATCAAACATTACATGGGGGATGTTGTTGTTGTTGATATATTACGCGACAGGAAACAAAAATTTTGATAAGAACACCGCGTGTAATGATACCTGATACGAATTTACAAGCCCATATCTAACCAACTGTCAGTGTATGAGATTAAGGGCGTTCGATTTCCTTTGCTAACCGTAGAATTTGAAAATTAAATAAATTTTTTAGGATTTTCTAATTTGAAAACCCCTATCATATATAAAATAAGCAGAACAGTTCACGTGGATTTTCCATACGACCCATTTTTACCAAAGTTCTAGGATATATACATATTAGGAGTTTTTGACCAAACTTGGCAGAAATGTTTAACTACTAAAAGGTAGCAATTGATTAAAATTTCAGTCATATGGATCAAGTGATAATGGCTTATCTGACAGTTCTTTCAGTTTTTTCTAACAATTTTATCAGGTGTATGTTTTGCAAGATTTTGTTCAGTTCTTTATTGTTTTCGCTTTTGATCGTTGGTTTTGAGGGTGTGATCATGCCTAGGGTGCGCCAACGTAGAAATTACCGCCAATTAAGCGAATTCGACAGAGGTCGTATTGTTGGTTTGCGCGAACGTGATTTTTCGTTCAGAGATATTGCAAATCGCCTTAACCGGAACCAATCCACCATTATGCGCTGCTATCAGGCATGGACTAGGGAGGGTCAGGAACGTCGCGGAAGAGGACCCGGGGGGGCGAAGAAGAACAAATGAGGTGCAGGACCGCCATCTTCGACTTACGGCAACAAGAGACCGATTCTCCAATACCAGATCAATTGCCCATCAATGCTTAACGAAGGTCGTCCTGTAACTCTTCGAACGGTTTACCGCAGAATCAGAGCTTTCGGCTTGCAATCCTATCGGCCACATCTTGTGTTACTAACGGCTCAACACCGACAGCAATGTTTGGAGTGGTGTAGGTTGCGACTGCACTGGAACTTAGAGTGGCATAGGGTGGTGTTCAGTGATGAATCCCGATTCTGTTTGGGAATGCATGATGGCCGTATGAGGGTCAGACGAACACTTGGGAACGTCGTAATGCTGAATTTGCTGTTGCGAGGTATGTGCACCAAACTGTGAGGAGTATGGTATGGAGTGCTATAACTTAAGGGTATAGGTCCCGTTTCTTATTCATCCGAGGCAATATAAACGCCCACCCATATGTGGATGAGGTGGTAGAATCCCACATTCTTCTATTTCTTCAGCAGTTGAAAGACCCACGTTTCCAGCAGAATAATGCTCGTCCCCACATTGCAAGACGTTCTATAGACCGATTTGCAAATGATAATGTCAATCTCTTGCCATGGCCACCCCGATCTTCCGATCTTTCGCCCATCGAGCATGTTTGGGACATTATGGGGAGAAGACTGAGGAACTTGCTGCATCCTCCGCAGACGCTGCAAACTCTACAGCACGAACTACATGTGGCTTGGGACACAATACCTCAAGAGGAAATCGACCATCTGCTAGAATCGATGCCACGAAGAGTGGGGGAATGTGTTACCCATAGGGGGGACCGACCCATTATTAATCAAAATTATGTTTATATTTTGTTCTTTTTCTTTAAAATTTATTCAAATGCTACCTTTTAGTAGTTAAAAGTTTCTGCCAAGTTTGGTCAAAAAATTCCTACCCCTGCTTGGTGTTGCGATTTCCATGTCGCTGAGTATATATGCATTTACTTTACATTGTTGGCATATTATATTTCTACAGTAGACATACCCGTTATCATAAAGAATAGAGTGACGAAATTTAAAATAATTCCTAGGAAAATCTGAACTCCTGTGTCTGAATAAGATGGCTGGAAATCTGTTTCTTTAGGTACCATTTCCATTTAATGAAGGTTGGCAACGACTGTGGCGAATTCTTCTCAGTCTTATACTGTTCTGATTAATGAATACGTGTTGGGAAGGTTAAATTCATCGTCGAACAGTTTTTGTATGTACTTCATCAATTCATTCTTTTGTAGTTATCAAATGGTTGTTATCATTTGTTAAAATCTTGCTGGGGGAAGTTTTTTGTAGTTTCCAGTAACCTCCTTTATTTTATTATATAAATTGAAAAGATCATGTTTATTCTGTAACTCTTCGAGCTCTTAGCGTCTATCGTTCATCCATTTCTCTTTCGCTTTTCTTATTTTTCGTCTTATTGTTTTTTGGGTTTGATTATATCTCTGTTGGTTTTTGTTTTTATACATTCCTCTTTCGTCCATTAGATGTAAAATTTCCTTCGTTATCCATTCATTTTTTCGAACATATTTGGGGTTCTTGGGGTTTGGGCTTGTATGTCGTTTAAAGTGTTCTTACATTGTTTCCAGAGATTTTCTAGTTGCTCTTGGTCTGTTTCTGCCTCTGTTTCACGTATTTTTCTTAATTCGTCGTTTAGTGTCATTGATATATGTTCTTTTTGCATCTGATCTTCTAGTATTGTCATATTCGGTTTTGTGCTTGTCTTCTTCCTTATATTCTTGAATCGAATTCTGATCCGGGCAACTACAGGATTATGGTCCGACCCGACGTCTGTTTCCGAGTAAGTCTTTGCTCATCTTCTATTAATGTAAAATCAGCTTGATTTTTGACCAGATGTGCTGGCCTTGTGACGATGTCCAGGTATATAGGCGCCTCGGGGGTAGTTTAAGTCATGTATTACTTATTATAAGATTTCCTTCTTGTCTAAATTGTACTAATATGTCACCTCTTGTGTTTCTGTCACCCAGGCCATAATGGCCTACTGCATCTTGGAGTCGGTCTTCTCCCACTTTGGCATTAAACTCGTCCATGATTATTCTTATCTCGTCATTTTGATGTGTGATTTTAATTGTTTTGTTTGGGCGTAGAAATTGATTATCTCTGCTTCGGGTTTTTCGGCTGTAAGTGCATATACCTGTATTAAGTTATCATTCTTTGGTTTTACTTTTAGTTGAATTAACATTGCTCTATCAGATAGTGGTATATAATTCATGACCGATTTATTCGTCTTTTTGTCCACTATGATTCCAACTCCGTTTGGGTGATCAGGTATGTCGTTTCCGGAGTAATATATGTTTGAGTCGCCTATGTTGACTTTTTCCTGACCGCTTCCATCTCATTTCGCTTATTCCTAGGACGTTTATGTTTAGTATCTCCATCTCTCTAAAAGACGATGCTTATAATAGACAACAAAATAAATTAGTCACAACAATTTTCTGTTTTAAGAAATTTAAATATATCTTGATGTTCAGGTTGTGTGACATTATGTTCTTAAAGGTTGGTAGTTGGTAAAAAGTTAAAAAAATTAAGTCCACGTATATCCTAAACGTAGGTTAGTTTTACCCCATTTTTGCACTACTTTTGGCAATTTTAATAATCAGCTCCTATGATTTTCTTGATAATTTTTAACCTTATTTCAATCTTGGTTACATTGTCTACTGGTTAAGAAAGTTTTTAATATATTCATAAAATATTTCTGGAAAACAGTTAAACGAATTTTATGGAATTTTATGGCCCGATTGAGAACTCGAATGTATACAAAATTGATTCTAGTTTGTTTATTAAGAAAGTTTTCTCATTATTTTTGAAACATTAGATTTCCAGCCCGTGTGAGGTTGCTGGTCCTCCTTCGGGAGCCTTCCCAGGTGGCGGATAGGGGAACGCCCGCCAGATATCGTGAGTAACGGGGAAATAAAGTACCCGGGGCGGATTAAACCAGCAGCAGCGTCTGTCTCAGTATGAGCGGTTGCAAATAGCGTCTGTTCCCATATTGGACGGCTAAAAGAACCAAGCGGAAAGCAAGGAGAAACTACCGCTTAAAGTTAAACTTTTTCAAGATAAACAATTATGGCGACACATCAATACAAAAAGGCCCCTAGTCCGTGGCAGACCTTAGATGGTCAAGGGGTGTGAAGAATCTCCGCGATGAATGCTAGGAACCACCCGAAAGTAGAAAACGATAACGATAAAGAAATAACCATCAATATTGGTACCTCGAATGTCAAAGGAGTAATTTTTATACTGGTATCACACCAGTATATTAATTTGAAAATGTATGTATGTAAAGTATTTACTAGAATTCTGAAAGAGTAGATAGAAAGCAATATAACAACGCTAAGCAAAAAGCAGAGGTTTTATAGGAGGTCATGCCTGGATACCATTTTCTGTGTGAAGCAACTGTTGAAAAGAACAAGGCGAAAAATATACACAAATGCCATTCATTGACCTAGAAAAGGTATACAACAATGTGTCTCGATCTAAAATGTGGCAGACAATCAGAAGAATAAATCTACGATGATGAAAAAATTGATAAGTAAATCAACTTTGAGTTGATAAAATTTTTATTCTCTCTTTAGCTGCAAATTGTGGATTAACAGTAATACCTTTGGTCCAAATGTTTGGTCAACTTGAGTATGTACTTAAGTGATAGTGAACTCACGACTCTTATAAGAAGCCCGACTAAGCAAATTGTCGCATTTCATTCCTTCATACAGTATATCCCTTCAAAAACAGAGCACGTGTGTATAGGGAACGAAATCCAAAATTTAAATATAGCGGACAAAAAAGAAATACGAGTGTTACTTTTTCAATTATGTGGATACTATTATATCCCCAGTGGGCACATGCGACAAAGATAACGTTACCAGAATAGCATACAACATATTATTCGAACAGTAAAATTTCATTTTATGATGAGACGCCCACAACTCACACTAGAAAACAGAGTTCGCAACGAAGTTGTATGGGAAGAAATTGGAATAACCTGCTCAATTACCAAATCTCTGAGACAATCGAAGGCTATAGTAACAGAAGACGGCAAATTCCTAAACGGGATGAACCCAAAGAAGAAAGATAAAAAGCACCAAAATTATCTGTGCTCATGGATAACTATATTAGTATTGTGGGGGTACTTTTGTTTTTTGATTTAACATCCGGCATTAAAGTGCAAATACACGTAGTGTATTTACCGGATTTAAAAAATTATTAGTAATTTTTTCTACAATCAATTGTATTTGAATGTATTAAAAATTATTTTCTTAGTTGAACTGTTAAAACATTTACATTATTTAGGAGCGTTAACAGTAACGACACCTAGTAGTAGAAATTATTCATAACGAATAAACGGACAATGTTATGTAGTGGAATCAGTGAAAAGAGTTTGTCTATAATTATATTTATTTTGCAATATTGTCTTTGTGGTTTTTGTTCTAAGGTTCGAGTTTGAGTGCTGCATATTCAAGTGTCGGTAGATTTCAACCGTTTTTTGACATTCTTCTGTTTTAACTTCACATGACGTTTATAACTGTCCTTAAGTTGAAATATCAAAATATCGACAAATAAAAGCAGAGTTTATTACCGTTTAAATATTTTTACTTCGGTAGAACTAATAATTAAACTTAGTCAGTAATTAATAGAAAATTTAAACATCGACTTTACATTAAGAAATTATAATTTCTGTGCTGCTTTTCTTGAATTACGCGAAACACAGTTTATTAGGGCCAAATGCATAATCGCATAACGGGCAGTCTCAATAAGTTTGGGAGTACATATTAGTAGCTTCTTAGTCATTAGGAAACTACGAGAAGTGCAATCAGTAACCTTAGAACAATAGCTAGCTGTGAAATAAGAACAATGTGAAACTTTGATACCAAAGTTTATTAGGGTTTAATGTATACTCGCATAACAGACAGTAAACATATGTTTGGGAGTAACTCTTGCGTACGTTATTAGTTGTTAGGAAACAAAGAGATGTGCAATCAGTAACCTTAGAACAACAGCATGATGTGAAATAAGAACACTGTGAAACTTTGAAACCAAAGTTTATTAGGCTCAAACGCATAATGGCATAACGGTTTCGGCTACGTACTCAACACCCATTGATGCCTAGTTTACTAACTACCCGGTGTTGTAGCAGCGGTGTCTTGCGGTATACATTGCAGACATGCTAACGTTCTGCAATGCCCCACCCGATCCCACCCTATCCTGTAACTTCCTACCCACCTACTGGCATGGGGTGGGCCTGGCGTATCCAGGATCGACCCTCGAGTCAGCTCCATGTCAAATGATGATGATGATGATGATGATGCTTTTCTTGAATTACGCGAATGTTTTTTCGCAATCAACAATAATGTTAAATAAATTACTTACCTGTGAATACGTATACATCGTTGAGAACACTAAATTTGCAAGGAGTTCAGCTACAAGTGTACATTCAACCCATTTGAAAAACAAACAAGGACTGCACCGGCACCCGAATCGTTAGAACAAGCACTATAGTGTCAAGGTTAGTTCATCCAAAAACCGTGTTGATTTTTTAAACTATAATAATTTATTTCTTGTGGCATAGTTATTTACTTGATAAAATATTAAAATTTATAAGTGAAAGCTCAGATAAATTGGCAATATTTTTGTTTAGTTTCATTTATATCAATTATTTTATTATAATTCATGTTTTCACCGTCTACTTCTTTGATTGCGGTAAAACATTTCGAAGTCAAACGGCGCGAAGTTTAAAATTACTGTATTAGCCTGAGATGAGAGTAATTATTGCTGTTAAGATGGTATCACATCAGTATATTAATTTGAAAATGTCAAATTTTTCGAGAGTCCCACTTGCTAAATTTTTTATTCTCAAAATTTTTAATGTATGTTACATTTCTAATGATTATGGGCTATTATTTAATCAGTCAATTAAATTAAATATATTTGAACAACAGTAAGTAAAGCAAAATTTTCATAAAAATATTCTTAGCGACTTTCGCGTTAAAGCTAGAGCATTGTACTAAAGCTCATTAGATTTATTTACAGACCTTCTATACTATGACAGACCAACCGCAGTTTATTTTATACCCAACTGCATCTTTTCGCTCTGTAATTTTTTCAAGAATTTAACTTAATGATTACTTTGCAGTACGGTCTGAGGCGGTTAGATACGCAATTCTTATTTGATATAAATATATGTACTTCTACTACTCAATACAAAATGTTTACTAACAATAAACTCAGCAAATAAACCTGTGTAAAATCGTAACTTTCCGCCTTGTTGCCGAAATATAAATAAATACTTCAATGGACCACTAAATTCCTATTATTTATTTATATTACTGAAAGCAAATTATTGCAGTTGGGGGTCATGAACAATTTAAACTATTAATCAACAAATAGGAAGGCAACTACATGACCCTGCATCTTTATAGTCTGGTAAATCTTAAACCAAAATGTTGCAGCTATCAAAAGTTGTATTTTGGGAAATCAGTTTACTTTCAACAAACACGTTGTATTCAAGAAGAGCAAATAATAATTAAAACCATAAAGACAATATTACAAAATAAATATAATTATAGACAAACTCTTTTCACTGATTCCATTACATAAGAGGCTAACATAACATTGTCCGTTTATTCGTTATGAATAATTTCTACTACTAGGTGTCGCTACTGTTAACGCTCCTAAATTATGTAAATGTTTTACCAGTTCAAGTAACAAAATAATTTTTAATACGTTCAAAACCAAGCGAATTAAAAAAGAATTACTAATAATTTTTGAAATCCGGTAAATACACTACGTGTATTGTACTTTAATGCCGGATGTTAAATCAAAAAACAAAAGTACCCCCACAATACTAGTATAGTTATCCATGAGCACAGATAATTTTGGTGCTTTTTATCTTCTTCTTTGGGTTGTTCTCCCGTAGGAGTTTGCCGTCTTCTGTTTCTATAGCCGTTGATTGTCTCAGTCTCCTCCTACTTGTAACTCTTTTGACCATTGCCTTATTTATATATGTTTTACATACGAGTTTGGGCCATCCTCTTCGTCTTTTAGCTCTTGGTAACCACCACGCCAGTATCCTTTCCGCCCATCTTTCCTCGTCCACGCGTTTTACACGTCCAAACCACTTAGTGATCTATTTTATAGTCTAGAGATTTGGTAATTGAGCACGTTATTCTAATTCCTTCCCATACAACTTTGTTGCGAACTCTGTTTTCTAGTGTGAGTTGTGGGCGTCTCTTCATAAAATCAAATTCTACCGTTCGAATAATATGTTTTACTTTTTCGGTCATTGGTCATGTTTCTGCGCTGCGTTTTATTCCATAGCTATTCTGGTATTGTTATCTTTGTCATATGTGCCCGTTGGAGATATAATAGAATTCAGATACCTATTTAAAAGAGTAACACCTATTTATTTTTTGTCCGCTATATTTAGATCTTGCATTTCGTTCCCTATACATACATGTGCTCTGTTTTTTAGGGGATGTACTGTATGCTAGAATGCAATGCGATAATCTGCTTAATCATGTTTCTTGTAAGAGGCGTGGGTTCGCTGTCACTCAAGTTAGTCAAAAGTTTGCACCAAAGGTATTACTGTTAATCCACAATTTGCAACTAAAAGAGGAATAAAAATGTTATCAACTCAAAGTTCATCTGCTTATCCATTTTTCCGATACAATTATTCTTCTAATTGCCTGCCACAGTTTAGATCGAGAGACATTGTTATATACCTTTTCTAGGTCAATGAATGTCATTTGTGTTTATATTTTTTGCCTTGTTCTTTTCAACATTTGCTTCACACAGAAAATGATATCCAGACATGATCTACCTCCTCTTAAACCTCTGTTCCTTGCTCAGCGTTGTTATATTGTTTTTCCTCTTCTCTTTCAACATTTTAGTAAATACTCGCATTATAGCTGGTAACGCACTTATTCCTCTGTTGTTAGAGCAGGATCTTTTATAGCTCTTCTTGTGTATTGAACTGATGTATGACATGTTGACACATGGATCCTAAAATTTAATAATAGACATAAAACTATGATCAACCATACCGGCGAAAAGTGGCTAATCATCATATTTAATACGCTGTGTAAGAGGTTTTCGTAGATCAATCTACATTTTGATATAACATATCAATAAATGTTTCAAAAAAAATCTCTGAAACCAAGCAGACAGAACTATTTATTATTTTGGATCGTGATTAAAGTTCATACTGATTCCGTCTAAACTGTGTCCGACAGCATAAGCGAAGCGCACAAATATTTATTATAATTTTTACACCATTTCTGATATAAAGTTTTCATGTTAATGTGCTTCTTTTATTTTGTGAAATACGAAGGTCATTTAAAATGTTTTCTAAATAAACCGACACTGCTATTATTACAAAACTCCGATACCTTAAGAAGTAAAAATATTTTTCAACTGCTTCTTCAACTTCTCCATTTGACGAAAATCTCATTCCATCGCGGAATCTTTGCAGCTGTATGAACAGATTGAAGTGAAAGTAGATGCCGTGGTTTTGCAATGGAAACCACATTTGTATGGGCACTGTTCGAGTTAACGATGGGGAAAATTGAATGTCGCATAAGAATCCAAGGAGAGCTATCCAACACGTTCACCACACAGAATGGCCTACGTCAAGGTGACGCCTTATCATGCTTATTGTTCAACCTCGCCCTAGAGAAAGTAATAAGAGATTCCGGAATTAACACTACGGGAACCATCTACACTCAATCAATCCAACTTCTAGCATATGCTGACGACCTTGACCTTGTTCGGAGATCCCTTTTGACAACTAAAGAAGCTTTCGGTGCATTAGAAAAATCAGCTAAGAACATGGGTTTAGTAATAAACGAAACGAAAACCAAATACATATATGTGTGTAAACCGACAAGGAGAACGGCCGCGTATACGACAGAACTTAACTATAGATGAGTATAACATCGAAGCAGTCCAAGAATTTACCTATCTGGGGACACTAATAAATAAAGAAAACAACACTGAAGTAGAAACACGAAGAAGAATTATACTGGCCAACAGATCTTACTATGTAGCAAGTATAAATTGTACAAAACGCTCATAAGGCCAGTGCTACTGTATGGATCAGAAACGCGGACACTTAACAAAAAAGAAGAGAGCCTACTAGGTTGATTTGAAAGGAAAATCCTAAGGAAGATATATGGCCCAATCAACGAGAATAACTTATGGCGTAGAAGATATAATTATGAGTTATACCAATTATACGAGGATACCGATATCATCACGACCATCAAGATCGGGCGACTCCGATGTATAGGGCATATTGTAGGAATGGAAGACGATGACCCGTTTAAGAAAATAACCTTCAACAAACCCGAAGGCAGAAGACCAGTAGGACGCCCGCGAACAAGATATTTAGATGCGCTGGAGAAAGATCTTAGAATGATTGGAATTCGTAACTGGAAGGCGAAAGCACGGAACCGATCAGAATGGAGACGAACCCTAGAGATTGCCAAGGTCTGTAATGGGCTGTAGCGCAATTTGATGATGATGGGCATTGTTCTGTGAAAAATAAATACATGCTTTGCTAAAAGTGGTCTTTTTCACAAATAGTTTTGCTTAGTTGATCTAAAAAGTTATGGTAGTAGTTGCCCGTTATTGTTGAGCCATTTGATCTATCAGCGATATCCTTTTGGTGGCGGAGAATTCCAATATTTTCGTGGTTATATTGTTTTCATATTTTGTTGTTGCACTTTTGTAAGGTCCTTTGGGAGGGTCCTCTTCTAGGTTTTAATAACGACCTTTAAATTCAGTAGTCTATTTAAACACTATTGAATATAAACAAGCAGCATTTATAAGAATCTCTACAAACCATTTCTAGCACAGATTTTAATATTAAACTTTTCCGAAAACTTTTACCGAAAAGGACCTTTCCCATTTTTCACAAGCTAACATCTAATACCCCATAATCTGTTAGGATTCAGAACTTAATATTCCACTGTAGAACAGATACACACAATAATGGATAAAATCAATATGGTCTTCAAAGAAAGAGACTACTACTCTGACGTCTTCCACGACGGTGGTCAAGCCTTCGATAGAGTGTGGCACGAGGGCATACTATTTAAGCTAAAGATCAAATCTTACTACGAAGGAAGGTTCTTTCAAGTGAAATACAGATAAGTGACTTCAGAACTATCCTCTACTAAATTAGAAGTACCACAGGGAAGTGTCGTGGGACCAATCGTATTACTATTGCACACAGCTGACATACTAGCAAACCCTGATACAACTAGTGTTACATATGCTGATGATACGGCTATTCTCACAACTCACCATAACCCGATCGAAGCAGCAAGATCTTTACAACAAAATTTAAACGAAGTATGGGGCTGATTCAAAACAAAACATTTCAAAATTAATGAATCGCATTCAGCTCAAATTACGTTTTCTAAACGCCGAGACCTAAAGTTAGCATGAACGGTCAAGTATTTCCTCATGTGGACTGCGGGAAGTATTTGGGCCTGTACCTTGTGAAAGGCTTAATCTGGAGAACCTATATGTGAATGAAGAGAAAGCAACTCAATCTTATGCTGCGGAAATACTCCTGGTTGTTGGCCTACAACTCAGTAAGTTGAAGGCAAACACCAACCATTTATTAACCTATGTGGAATTTTTGTTACTTACTTCTACTGGTAGATGTCGCATGCGCAACCACTCCTTAACTATATAAATGTTAAGGTTTCTTATAAGATGTTGTAATAGGTAAATCTTCATTATGCTCTAAGTAAATTATACATGAAATTTTTTAAATCCGGTGTATATACAACGTATATACAAAGTACTGTCTTATACCGGATGATAATTACATAAAGCAAAACTAAAACTGTTTAATAGCTGTTCTATGTGTCTGACTTCGCTTATTCGTCGATTTGCGGTTGATATGATAGTTCTTGTTTCTATTTATCTCCCATGCTAATGTGACTGTGCCGTAACAAATGTAAAAGCCTACTGTTAATAAAATTGTTATAATCAGTATCTTTTGTTACTGTCCAAATTTATCTGTGAACATGCACCCCGTATAAAAATGTGCTTTTCCAAAGTGTCTAAAACAAAACCTATGCCTAACAGACATTGACTATTAGGCCGAGAATATATTTTTTATTCAATGAAAATAATGGTAGACTTTCGTAATACCCCATATGTATAGTAACGTTGTAATAATTAAATGCCTAAACTCTTTATTTATGCAATGTAACATGTCGCTACTTCAATTTCTGGTTCTAATCAAGCAAATACCTCATTAGCACAAAATATATTCAAACTTTCATTAAATCAATCACCACAATATAACGACTCTATATGTACAGGGTGTTATAAAAAAGTTAGAAGATAATTTTCACACATGTAGTACTTAGCAAACCCAACAACATAATCTTTTACAATTTATATCCGCAAACCAACTGTTGCACAGATAGAGGCGCTTGTATATTTTAATACATAAACAGCACCTTTCTATTTGCCATAAAGAACAAAATTTAGATTATTACTATTTGTGTACTGTACACAGTTGTATCCCGTACCATATCCTACAGGTACAAGCCCTTACTGGTTCTGATTATGGTTCAAGAACGGTGTTTTGTAGAGTCATGCTGAGAACTGTTTCAGAAAATCCTAAATTTCTGCCAATAGTTTATTTAAGAATGACGGTACTTCTACTAATAATGATGTCATTATTCTGAATAATACGAATTTGGGAATACCAAAGTCTTCACGCTGTTGTCGAGTGAAAACATCAGCATCAAATTTCCGTTAAATATTTGACCGGGTACTTTGGAAGGCCGTCTGATAGGGCCAGTATTTTTACCAAATCGTTTAGGTAAATGGTGAACTGTATTTTGACTACTTAGACAATACTTTTCCCCCAGTATTGGAAGACGTGCCCTTGAATGGTAGGGTTCATTTGTGGTTTATGCACGATGGGACTCCTCCACATTGTTCAATCAATGTTGGAAAATACCTATAACGACAAATGAATTGAACGACGGGTCTAGTTGCAGGCTCATCTAGATTCCTGATTGAAACACACTTAGTATATTAGTTAGACTTTTTATCCAACAAAATGCGGGTGCTGTATTTAGAAAGTATATTTTTCACCCTGCTCTTTTATTTTTAAGTTATAGCATACTATTGTGGACGCTCGGAAGAGTGCGAAAATAAACAATTTTGAATGTAATGAGAAACTAGCAATATTGTATATTAAAGAGTTTGGGAATCGTGCTCATCTAAATGAACTTCGATCTTCTGGACTCTGGATTAGGAGGGAAGGTTGAATAAGTTCACGTGCACTTAGGCCTCAAAAAGTCGGGCCCATTGTGCTACCTCCATAGCAAACACCGCTCTGGTTTTCCCATTCAAGCCCACCTACCGTTTCGGTGAACTTGAGAATACTTACCGAAGGTGTGCTGCGAATCCTTGCCATGTCAGACCAGAATTCCCCCAACATGGATCCTCTGATTTATGCGAGTGCAGGGAAGTTGCACAGAAGATGTTCGGCCGTCTCGGCCTGTAGTTGGCACCTTCGATAAGTTGGGTCATCAACTAGCCCCATCCTCTGTATGTGTTTATTTCGTCGGCAGTGCCTGGCGAGTGTTGCTACGACAAGTCGTAGTTTTCTCCGTGGCCGACGATCGCAAAATCTTGCCATTCTTGGTTGTCGACATTCTTCTGTTTCAACCCATCTATTGCAATAGTGTCTTTGGTTTTCTTGATTGATTATGGTATATAGCAGGATGGGTGAGGGCGCCACTGCCGGTTAGGCACACCGAAAGGGTTGTTTGGAGCCTTCTCTCAGCCTGCTTATTGCGTATATTGCTGCATGCCCTTTAACCCAGGTGAGCTCAAGGACAGCGTTGGTAGATGCTAGCGTCAGCGTGCGGTGGCACTCGAGTACCACACCTGAAACAATTTTGGATTTACTCAGGACCAGCAGGGCCGCCCTACTGTCGCTAACTATTCTAATCGATTTATTAAGAATACCACGCTCCAGAATTGTTGCACCTTGCATTCTAACCATCACTTCTACTTGAAAGACGGTCGTAAGTTTGCCTAGTGCTTTGCTTTCGCTTAGGTCCAGGTTTTCCGAGAAGAAATCTGCTCTTGTTCGTTCTGCTGTTTTGAATCCATCTATGAGGATGGATATATCAGGTTCGACTGCAAGTTAGGTACTCCTGGTCACAATGAAGTGTTTTTGATGATAAATATGGGCTGGAGGGAGTCTACCACTGCCTCAGAAAGAGGCGTCTTACAGACAACCTCTTTCAGGATACTGCGGTGTCTCGCTCCAGTGCCTTTATCATTCCATAAAGTTTTATCAACAACCTTATGGCCGTTCTTCGCTCTTGTAATCGGTGAGATGAATATTAACTGTCAATATTCGTTTTGTAAAATCATGTTTGGTTAAATCCTTTGTATAAATGCGTAAAAATGCACGAACGTACAAAATTTCCAAACGTGAGCAATGCTACATGAAGTCATAATTGCGGTAAATAACATTCTTGTTACGCTGTTACGAGAAAAAACTAAAAATGATTAAATAACTACCCATGAACTAACTAGCCACATAAATATTAAGTTTTTGAAACTAATAAACACGAAAGAATTTTGTTTTTGGGACTTTGATTCCACAAAAGTACTAAATGATAGTAAATGTCAGTAAATATTGAAGGTCGTTCGAATTAAGGTGGATGCAGTCGTTCATAATAAACCTATTATTTACTTTAACAGCCTGTTGTACTATCTAGAAAACTTGCAAGCATAATATTTTTATACCATTATCTGCATTTTTCTTTAAATCATGTTGTACATTAAAATGCTCTGTCATCTCTTAATAAATTAAATGTAAATATTAATGTTATTTGTGGCACCATACTGACTACAATTCCCCAAAAGCCATCCATACTGCAAATTTAACCTTTAAACTGCACTTAAAAAGTGTAAATGTCAATATCCTAAATACGAACAATCAGAATAATACTACAACATAGCAATATGCAGGATATGATTTTAAACGAGATAACGAATGTAAAAATATAAAAAAGACAAAACCTATGGTTGAAATATTAGAAAAACATTAACAGGACGAAACAATACAATAAATCATTCGATTGTTTCATGAAGGAAAATCAAAGCAAAAAATATACTTATTTAAGCAATTTGTTTAATAAGAAGTTCTTATGCAACTAGTATGCAACATGATAATACAAATGCGCACCTAGGGAGAAGCTTGCTGTGCTTCGTAGAATCCCCGTGTTAATTATCTATAGTTTAGGTACATGTGACGAGACACAAGATATAACTAATAAACTTTCATGTGTTCATACTCCTACGCTTATCACATGTTATAAAATGCAGGATTAGACGTTAAATTAAACATAATACTGTGTTGTACTTAAAATTCGTTATATTCTATTTTTTCGAAGATGGCGTCAATCTTATTAAGAAAAATGTTTCGTGACCTATTCGAGAGTTAATATAACCTTGGTTGGAATATACAATGCGATCGTAAAATGTCCTCCCCCCTACTTGATTGCTCGTAATATTCGCTAGTTACCTTTATGTAATAATCTGGTATTTGGTATATTTGAGCATAAAATAAATAGCATGTTCTATTAGAAAAGTTATCAGAAATTAATAGAAATATGCATTAGAAAACGTAATCTTTAGCAGAAGTATATTTATTCCACACAAATAATTGCAACAGAGCAATTCCCCATAAAATGGCAACGCCAATAACGTTTACAAAATCATTAAATATGAATTGAATATCTATAATAAAATTCCCTAGTTTTCTTTTATGTAACAATCATCCGGTATAGATATGCACACGCGTGGCGTGTACACCGGATTTAAAAAAATTTAATCTGCAGGATAGATGGGTATGCTGCCCTATGCTGTTGATTGCAAGCAACACAGATCTGCATCAAGTTATAAATGAACTTCATATTTATTTTATTAGGTAGTGCTGATGGTAATGACAGCTAGCGGCGGGAAATGGTACTAATAAACTTTACAATGATTGCCTAACTTTCTGTTGTATACTGTATGCATATTTATTTACTATAGAACAATTAAACCATAGAATTTTAAACTAAGTTTTATTTGTTTATCGCAAAACAATAAACCCAGTATACAGTTCCAAATCATCATATTTTGGCATTTGACTTGAAGCATGCAATCTACAGACAAACTATACAATGCGATCGTAAAATGTCCTCCCGCCCTACCAACTTTTGAACGACTTGATATTTCATCACAAAATTTTGTGTGCTTTAATGGGAGGCTAAATACTACTTCTTAGTACATATTTAAATTTTATAACTTTCAAAATGGGGGCTAGGCGCCATTTTGAAATATTTTTGAAATGACAATGGGGGTCGAGTGACGCCTCATTTGAAAGGTCTGTTTGTGTAAAGTATAATTCTAGATTTTGGGAAAATTTTATAGATTCAAAAACAAATGACACGATATGAAACTTTTACGAAGCCGAAAGAATATTTAATGAACATTTTCCCAATCGTCCTATTTCGAGGATGTATTTAAGAGAAATTGGGAAAAATTTTATTAACAGTGTGCAAAACAGGAAAAACCCTGGATGACCCGCAATTTCAGAAGACAAACAAATTCAGATAGCCGGTGAAATGGTAGTACATTCTCAGCAATCAACTTCAGATGTAGCTGCGATATGTGATGTATCGGCGACCACTGTCAAAATGTTTTAAAAACGGCATAAGTTCCACCCATACAAAATGAAGATTTTACACCAGTTGATGGAAGATGATCCGGATAGACGGATTGAATTTTGTGAGGTTATGACCCAAACCATTGCAAGAAACCCATCCTATCTTGAAAATATCTGTTTTAGTGACCAATGCACATTTTTTTAAATGGATTTGTTAACAGACAAAATGTAAGATATTGGTGCGATGAAAATCTCCATATTTTCCGGGAAAATCACAACAAATTTCAGCAAAAAATTGAATGTATGGATAGGAATACTTGGCGACCATATCGTAGGTCCCTAATTTATCGACGGAAACCTCACTGGGGAATTGTACGTGAACATGCTGGAAAACCTCATCCATCCGTTAATAGTTGAGATTGCTGAAAATAATCCAAACTAATTTGAGATGGATATCATATTCCAGCAAGATGGCGCTCTTCCGCATTTTATCAGACAAGTTCGCAGTTATCTCATGCAACGAATCCTCGACGATGGATTGGTCGTCGTGGTTCAATAGAATGGTCTCCGCGATCCCCTGACCTGAATCCATTGGACTTTTTTTATGGGGGTATCTTAAATCGAAAATGTTTCAAATAGAACTCGATTCCCGTTTGGATTTAGGACGTAAAATAACAGATGCTTCTGCAAATATCGGAGTTAAAACTTTCCAGAACTGGAAAAGATATTAAATAGATTTTTCTATTTCCAAGAAGTGCAAGGAGCACACTTTGAAAATTTCTAAAATAGTATTACTATTCAGTTTTTGTTGTATAAAATAAGTTTTGTTGTGTTTTAGAATCTTCTTCTTCTTCTTCATTCTTCAATGGTGAACATTTCGAAAGCATACCTTTTTTGCTTTCTTAGTTTTTTCCATAAACTTGTTATTTTCAATCATCTGTCATTTTTTTTTTGATGATTATTTTTTTAAACTAAAGATCAGACGCAAAATTAAAACACCTTTCAAATGAGGTGTCACTTGACCCCTATTGCCATTTAAAAAAATAGTGAAAGATGGCGCCTAGCGCCCATTTTAAAAGTTATAAAATTTAAATATGTGCTATAAAGTAGTATTTAGCCTCCCATTAAAGCACATAAAATTTTGTGAAGTTGGTAAAGCGGGAGGACATTTTACGATCGCGTTGTATAGTTTGTCTGTAGATTGCATGCTTCAAGTCAAATGCCAAATTATGGTGACTTGGAACTGTATACTGAGTTTATTATTTTGCGATAAACAAATAAAATTTAGTTTAAAATTCTATGGTTTAATTGTTCTATAATAAATAAACATTCATACAGTATACAACAGAAAGTTAGGCAACCATTGTACTATACTATACTATATATCTACGTGTTTGTTATTTAGTACCAGTTCCCGCCGCTAGCTGTCATTACCCTCAGCACTACCTAATAAGATAAATATGAAGTGCATTTATAACTTGCAGATCTGTCTTGCTTGCTATCAACAGCATATATCTTGCAGATTAAATTTTTAAAATCCGGTGTACACGCCACGCGTGTGCTGATCTATACCGGATAATTGTTACATAAAAGAAAACTAGGGAATTTTATTATAGATATTCAATTCATATTTAATGATTTTGTAAACGTCATTGGCGTTGCCATTTTATGGGGAATTGCCCAAGACACTGCAATTATTTGTGGGGAATAAATATACTTCTGCTAAAGATTACGTTTTCTAATGCATATTTCTATGAAGTTCTGATAACTTTTCTAATAGAACATGCTGTGTAATATTGGTAGTTATTTATTTTATGCTCAAATATACCAAATACCAGATTATTACATAAAGGTAACTAGCGAATATTACGAGCATTCAAAATTTACATCAAAATTTCTGTGAACGTCAACGCACGTCATCGGTGATATTTGTATTTTATATTATTTCTCCATAATTTTTCTAATAAAAAATATTATGTAGTAAGTGTAGTTACAGATTTTGTTCTCAAATATATTGGATGACATGACATATAGAAATCTAGGGAATGTTATAGATATTCAAAAACTATAAAAAAAACCGTCAATGTCAACATCTGTCGTCAGTGTTGTCATTTTGTGGAGAATTCTCCAAAACTTCGGAATTTCTTTTCTTCAAATATTTCTAGGGAATAAACGCAGTTGTGCGGGAATTTTAAAGTGTATAATATCTCCTACACATTTATCTTAATTCTTAATATTTTTCTAATACATATAAAATATTATGTAGTAAGTTAATAGATATTGATTTTGTGCTCAAATATATCGGATAATTATTACATAAAGAAAACTAGAGAATGCTATAATGGGTATACAACTTATATAAACATATTCTGGGAACGTCAAGGCATGTCGTTAGTGTGTCATTTTGTGGGAAATTTTTCAAAATACCAGAATTTCTTTACTTTAATTATTTGCGGAGAATAAATATATTTTCGCAGGAATTTTAAATTTACAATTTTTAATGTAAAATGATATTATTTCTTCATAACTTTTTTAAAAACACAACATTGTGTAATAAGTTGGTAAGGTGTGAGTAAGATGTTTTTATATTAATGGCAATTTGATACTCTACTTACTGTTAGTTTAATACAGCAACACAAACATATTGAATTTTAATTTTTATGGCACGAGGCTTTTGTGCACGCATAGAAACATTTACTAACAAATGAATGGCAACGTTGCAAGTTATAATTATTGTCACTACATAACATTATTATCATTCGTAAACAAGACATTCATTATAATTAGATACGAATGAAATCATTGTAAATGATGTTAGAAATAAAGCATTTTTCAATGTTCTTCTAGCACTTCCACGATACGTTTCGGTGGTTTCTCATTAACCTTCTTACAAATAACACTTCCTATTTCACGAAAACAGTTATATGCATTAAATTAGTTATGGGTGTATCTCGAATGAAATCATTCGAAATATTCGATTATGCATCTCTTTCGAGATGCGAGTAATTCATTCGAATGTTAACAGTTTTGGAATACGTTTGTAACGACGCTCGCATATTGAATAAACCAATTCGAAATATTCGATTATACATATATCTCGAGATGCGAATAATTCATTCGAATGATAAAATTTTGGAATACGTTCATAACGACGCTTGCATATCGAATGAAACAATTCGAAATATTTGATTATACATATATCTCGAGATGCGAATAATTCATTCAAATGATAAAAGTTTGGAATACGTTCATAACGACGCTTGCATATCGAATGACACAATTCGAAATATTTGATTATACATATATCTCGAGATGCGAGTAATTCATTCGAATGATAAACAATTTTGGAATACGTTCGTAAAGACGCTCGCGTATCGAATGAAATAATTCGAAATATTCGATTATGCACGCATCTCCAAGATACGACTAATTCATTCGAATGATAAAAACTTTTCGAATTCGTTCGTAATGACGCTCGCATCTCGAATGAAATGATGCTAATAAATCATTCGAATTCGAGTTCCACCGATAATCGAAATATCATGTGTCGGTATATAATTTGAGTAGTATTCGAATTAATTTCTAATTCGAGAAGATACTAAAACTAAGCTAGAAAATAACATATTTAACTTGTTTTATGTGATGAGGTCGCATATGCAGCTGAATTAGCAAAATACGTTTCTATAATTTCGAAACAAGCGGCCTTGAGTTTCGATTATTTATTTCTTTTATTTCTTATTTTGCAATATTTAAATTCACAAATACTAATTGCAGAATTTTTTATATATATTATTATCCGTTTTTTCAAATTACTTGTCCGTTTAAAACATTTAATGGCTAAATTGGTCGTCATGATTATGCCTATAAAGATATAAACTATTGGCTAAACGGCATTTAGTACACAATTTTGCAATAAATCAATAATAAAAGATTATAAAAATTCTCGAATATTAACACTAAAAATATCTGATCTTTTCGTAGTTGACATGGAAGAAATTGAAATATTGAAAATTATTAGCTTCGGATCACTAAAGCAGCGTGTGACATCCTCCTGTCAAATGTCGCCTACTGACTGAGCAACACATCCCCGATGTGCATTACATATGAGGTGTGATCAAGAAGTTCAGCGCCTAAGCTTATCAAAAATAGTTGCTTTAAATTTTACCGCCATCATCGTCTTCAGAATACTCCCTTTGTACATCCTTCTGCCGCTTCAGCCACTATTCGAATGCTCTGTGGAAATCACGTTAGCGCTGGATCTCTTCTACGGTTTTAAAACGGCGACTCACGTTCTTTGTCGCGCTCCTAATTTACCTTATTTTGTTCAGTCGTGGATTGTCCAGGTTATTCCACTGTGATGACTGTTGGTTTTTTAGTACAAACAGTACAGGCTTCTGTAGCTTCTTTCTCTTCTCTAAGATGAAGTTCAAGACGCGCTTGAGATCGCCGTTTTGAAACGGTGGAAAAGGTTTAACCCCAATCGCTGATGGTGCTTAACACACTCGAAGAACGTGACTTCTACTGAACATTCGAACAATGAGCAAGTACGTTTTTCTTTACAGGCCTCTAGACTTGGAACGTTTTGATTGCACCTCGTATATAGCTTAAAAAAGCGTTGACGCTTCAATGTGTGGCTGAAGAGGGGGCAACTCCTATAACGGCCTTGCCTTATAAATTTTTATGTTTGACATGTATGTTTTATGAGGCCATAAATACTTTGAAAACAAAAAAAAACGCTTCAATGTGGATTTTTAATTTAATATTTTATACATGTAGTACCAGGACATAACGTTTTACTGTTGTTGGAGTATTTAACAACTTGCAAAGTAAAAATCCGATTTGAAATGTTTATTTCAGTTATTCATTTATATTGTTCGTCTTATATTCGTGTATTAAAGGAAAAATAGTTTAAGTCATCATAAGTAATACATCAAAAGCATGTTATGTGACAACTTATGCAAAATAATTACAACAAAAGTGTGACATAAGAACGCATAATGGGCCGGAAAATTTTGGTATTCATGAGAATTTTTCTAGCGCCGCCGGAAACGAATAAAAACTGACGGAAACCGTAAACATCGTGCGGACTCCATTAAGTTTTCCGTACAAAACGCTAGCTGGGATGGGATTATAATGAAAACTTCGAGGAATTTGTCTTGTCTCGGTGTGAATTATGCAAATGCAAACCGCCAACGTGGAAACTCGCCTCTTAAATTGCATTTCTAGAGCCATAAATAAGAGCTTTCCCTTCAAATAATGAAGCAAAACCTATGAAATCCACCAAGATTTTACTTTTTTACACCGAATACGTAATTGAAAAGCGCTTTCTACGATATTCGTTCAGCGCAGTGTTAGTTATAACTGCAATAAAAGATTAAATTCCGGCTCCGGTAATAAACACTCCAATTAAAGTGAAGCCTAATTGCTAGAACCATTATTATAGGCACCTAAAGAAATTTAACTCTAATGTAAATATAAACGGTGGTGTATCATGTGGCTGGCGGTAAACGTCGATAAACGTTATAATGAACTTCGACAAAAACTTATCCCTCACTAAAATATAATACTCTAAAAATTGCTACCAATTATATGTACCTCGAGGTAAATTGTTAATGGCTTTTGGCTAAAAACTAAACAATAATGGTCGGATCCGGCCATGTGACGCGACTGATGATGCGTGTGGTTGCGGTTTTCAAAGCCGTTTCGATGGGAAAAGAAAATACGTTAACTATTACGTGCCATTAGCCGGAGAAAGATTGGAGCGTACAATGTCGTTGATGTATAGGACGATGCAACGTGACCAAAAAATTATAAATAAATCGTGGTTATACTTCGAGACGATCATGCTTGCGTGAAACCACCTGACGTAACCCTTTGTTCTTTAATCAGTCGATTTTCTGAAACTAGTTAGACAGGGGCTTATTCGAAATTTATATTCACATTTGCATTGTAATGTTATACCCTGAAACCCTAACATATATTTAAAATTCCTTCTTAATATAAATTAAAAGACGATATTTAAGTTGAACGTCCTTAAAAAAAGGTTAACGTAAAAACTAGCTTAAACGGTCTAACATAAAGTAATTATAAACTAATCGAAATCGCTCAAAAAAATACGATAAAGTTGAAAATTATCCCAACTGATATATTTGTACCGTGGGTATTAATTACAATGGCATGCTAATAAGATCATAAATTTCTACTTTACCCCCCATTTAGCGATTTCTTCTTTATAATACTGTTCTATTAAGGATTTTGACCTTCAGACCCAATTACATGTAAAAATCCTATGATGTAAAGCCTCCATATAGTGATGTTTTTCTTTCAAAAGTTTACCATATTACTCCGGTTTTGAGCAGATTATAAAATATTATTTCTTAGTTGTGTTTTTCTAAGACTCGAATAGAATGGAAAAATGAAAATGTAGGAGTAACTATTGAAGACAAATTACAGGTGTCAAACAAAAAGATGTCGCCGCTAAATTTAGTTCAGTAATCGTAAAAAATAGCAAAAAAGTATTAAAACAAAATGAGGAATTTGATTTGGGCTGAAAACGAATTAGATTGTGTGTTACGGAGGTTCGTAATTAAAATATCGCTTAAAATGTTGCCGACTATCAAATATATGGGATTAATTTCGTATTAAAATATGAATTCTATATAGTGACGTATCTATGTAGTGCCGTTTCTATACAGGATGTACCAAAACATACCGGCAATATTTCAAAGATGAATTCCAGAACTTACTTAGAGTCGAAAAGTCCATATAAACATATGTCCTAAACGTAACCGTTAACGAGTTATTGTTTGTTTCATAATTTATATGGCTAAAGTTTTAGTTAAACGAATTTTATAAAATAAATCTTTTTTTAATAAACTTTTATTATTTTATTTAGAAGAAATGTTCAAAATTATCTCCAGTGTGTTCGATATACAAAGCCGCATGTCGCAGAAGAGATCGCTGCGTTCTTAATATGGTTGCCGGATTATTTCTAATAATATCGGCAGCCTGCTGTATTCTTTGGCGTTAATTCTTCTACCGTGTGCACTTCAGTTGCATAAACAATCTGTTTCATGTGACCCCGACCATAAAAATCTAATGGAGTCAAGTCTGGCGAACGTGGCGGTCGCGGTTCGCGGTTCTCCTACTCCAATCCATCTTCCCGGAAAATGTGCCTTAAGCCAAGCTCGAACACGAAGACATTGATGTGCTGGTGCCCCATCGTGTTAATACCACATTGCAATTCTAATATTTAATGGCACATCTTCCAGTAATAAGGGTAAAGAGTTATCTAGAAAATATTCGTAATTTGCACCATTCAAACGGTGTGGCAGTTCAAATGCTCCAATTAGACGATCATTAAGAATACCAGCTATCATATTAACATTAAATCTATGTTGAACATGCGAGCGCCTTCATATATGAGGATTTACTTCAGCCCATTCACGAAAATTATAAAATGTATTGATACCATCTCGTGTGAAAGAAGCTTCATTCGTCCATAAAATATGCGGTAGGTTTTGATTATTTTGTACCCAATTACAAAATGTTAAACGAGCAACAAAATCATTACCTAGACCTTGAACTCTTTCATGATGATATGAATCTAAGCAAGCACTTCTTATTATTTTTCAAGCCTGGTTCCTACATATTCCAGTACCTAATGCAATTCTTCGCACACTTAAAGACGGATCTTCTTATAATAAATCAAGAACTTGTTCATCATCATTGATGGGTCTACGGACAACTCCTTGGTCAAGTGTATGTCTTGCATTGAAAGTGCCATGTGCCCTCAGCTGACGATGTGAATTATAGAAAACTGCACGCGTAGACAGTGTTTTATTGGGATATCTTCTACGAAGTTCTTGCTGTGCTGTTGAAGCATTTCCATCACACAGACCGTAAACATAATGAATATTTGCATATCTTTCATTTGAAAATAACATTGGCATTGTGAATCACTGGTGACTTACGATGGGAATAAGGATACGAAGAAGCAATCAATAACTTCAGTATCACAGTAATAAATTGACAAGTTACAAACAATAAGTTTTTAAAAACGATGTTCAACTGTTATCAAACAAAGACGCGATCATGACAACTAGATCAGTATTTCAGAAATTCGTTGAACTAAAATTTTATCCACATAAATTATGAAATAAACAATAACTCGTTAACGGTTACGTTTAAAACATATGTTTATATCGACTTTTCGACTCTAAATAAGTTCTGGAATACATCCTTGAAATATTGCCGGTACGTTTTGGGACACACTGTATAGTGGATTTTTTGGTATTTCCCATCATATTCATAATTAGCAGATATTTGAGTCTTGAATGGCCGAATTGATAAACAACTCCATTGTTGAAATGGAAGTTAATAGAAAAAAAGTTAGAATAGGGATATGGTAAACCAATATTTCCATGGTCAGTTATTGGAGACAAAATCATAGAGTGGTACTGGCAATTTTTTACGAAGCTGATGTAGAAGAAATGACTGAAACTTTAAGTAATCTCAATTTTTGCCCATCGAAAAGTGCTGAGACTGATATAAACTGAAAAAGGAATTATTATGGGATGGTAAAGCAAAAATATCGGTACATACAGGGCCGACTCAAGGTATCAGCAAATTAGGCATCGTCGCAGGGCCGTCTTGACAAGTTTGAGCGCTCTGGGCTAAACAATGTGGAGTTTTATTCACTTTCGCTATTATTATATACAGTGCTTCCCAAAAGTAACGGATAAATTCTATAAAATCGTTGAGAAAAATATTTCATAAAAATGCTCGGATACGTCGATTTTTATTTTTAAGTTGTCATTTAGAGATGTAATTTTCAACCCCCCACCCCTCAACCCCTAAGCCCTAGCAACTACAACTTTAAAATTTCAAATAGCAAAGTACCCCGTATGACACCTAATCTGATAGCTTTCTCTATGCTGAATACAACAAAGAGAAGTTTTTCAAAATCGGTTGATAAATAACGGAGATATTTACCAAAATGTATTCAATTGAAAGTGCCAATATTCGAGCAGGCGTTGATACGGTTCTAGCAATGTGTGGTAAAAACAATTGAAGTTTATGTTCTTAGTACGTCCTGTAAACATTGCGATGGGTTCTGAGAAACTACGAAAAAAAATTTTATTTTGTAAGAAAAAATTCTTTTTCACAAAAAAAAATTTTTTGTACTCATCCAAACTTAAAAATACTACATAAACACATTAAAAAACATTAAAACGTACTGAGTACAATAAACTTCAATTGTTTTTATCACTCATTGCTAGAACCGTATCAACGCCTGCTCGAATATTGGCACTTTTCAATTGAATACATTTTGGTAAATATCTCCGTTATTTATCAACCGATTTTGAAAAGCTTCTCTTTGTTGTATTCAGCACAAAGAAAGCTATCAGATTATCATAAGGGGTACTTTGCTATTTGAAATTTTAAAGTTGTAGTTGCTAGGGCTTAGGGGTTGAGGGGTGGGGGGTTGAAAATTACATCTCTAAATGACAATTTAAAAATAAAAATCAAAGTGTCCGAGTATTTTTATGAAATATTTTGCTCAACGATTTTATAGAATTTATCCGTTACTTTTGGGAATTTTTTAATCTCTTAAAACTGACATTTAGATATATTTAAAAACGGAATAGCTATTTGTGTATTAAGAGCGCAAAATGATATATTGTCGATTGAAAGAGACAGCTGCCGCGCGACGAAGGAGCGCGGCAATCTCTTGAAATCGACAATGAATTTGCGCTCGAATTACACACAAGATTTTTTCTACAATCGAGAGTTCACATATTTCCAAAAATTTATTTAATTTGAGGAATGAAAATTAAAAGTACAGTTCTTACAATTTTTTATGACAATTCCAGACGATGAAGAAAGTCTAGATGAGTTTGAAATTGTATGTTCCGCCATTGTTACTGATTCAACAATTTGCACTTTAGATGATTCACCTTTACCCAAGATTTTCTGTGCCGTTTCAATTTTATTATTAATGCTTTCTTCAATGTATCCCTCGGCTGTAGAAGAACTTTTCCAACCTCCATGACGTTTCAGTTGGATGATATCACCTCCTCCATTAATTAGAAGAGTAGCTGACGTGCGACGAAAACTGTGACCTGTATATAATTTATAATCTGATAAATTCAAATACTGGGCGATTTCACAGGGTATTTTTCCAATTATATTCATTCCCACCACTTGTTTAGAGCATTTTCCGTTACAATATCGTAGAAATAGACGATATGGGGTGTCGTAATCTGATGGTCTCAACGCAACATACCTTCTGTAGAATGATAAAAAATCAAGTTCTTCACTATTAGTAACAGTAAAGACACGACTTTTTCTTGTTTTTGAGTCAGGAATTTTTACTATTAATAGCGAATCTTTATCTTCAATGTCTTCTATGGTCATTTTCACAAGTTCATCTCGTCTACATGCACCGAAAACTCCCATAATTAATACTACCTGTCAATAAAATAGCTTATTAATATTTACAGAGTAATGAGTAGTGTTATTTACCTTTTTCATTAAAAATATTTCATCTGGCGCTTCATAGAGGAATTTGAACAATTCTTCTTTGGTGAAAGTTCTTGATTTTTTTGGTTTGTATCCTACAGATTGGCGTTTTAGGTATGCGATTAACTTCGTATATTGGCTGATGTCAATATTGTTTCTTACAGTTAATACAGATCGTAGCATTGAGTACACCGACCAAAGTGTAGCAGAATTCATAGTTTTAGCTTTTTCGCTAAAGTAAGCCATCATTACGTTTTCAGTGTACCTTCTAACTTTCCTTGAATTACACCATGTGATGAAGAGTTCGTACTGCTTTTCATACTTCCCCCGCGACTTTTCTGGCAATAGGTTTAAAGTCGCGACTTTAGCGGCGCTTGCAATTTCAGGTGGTGTACATGAAAAATCACTACAATCATTTTCTTCTTCCATTTTTGCTGCTTCACGCTCACATACGATTATTATTTAGGAAATTTTTCACTCAAATGGAAGATGTCATTTACTTGTTGACATTGGATACTCTGAGCAATGCATATTTGATTTATAGTTAATAATTGGGAGAGCGAGCGTTTTTTTTATTTAGTCGCTTATAAGCGACAAAGTGACATTCATCGAAAAAGATGACGTTTGCGTTGTCAAATACGAGCGCAAATGCCTACTTTGGATATCGATTGTAGAAAAATTTTATTAATGATTATAGTTTACCCTACGTGAAATGAGTATTGTTTAAAATTGTTAGGTCGATTGGCCCCAATATAACACCAGATTGCATTTGTTGGTTAATATTTTTTGGTATAGTTATTTTTTTATATTATCTTTTACAAGTTAGTTGGGGAACGGAAGATGACTTTAAAAACGCATTGCAACTGTAATGAAAATCTGACAAGCATATTTATTATACAACATTAACATGTCTGCGGAAAGACTTAAGAAGTCGCAGTAAAAAGCACTGTCTTGGATATTAAGTTTAAAATTAATACTTTTTGTGAGTACATAATCTGTTGTATTTAAAATATTTGTCTAATAATAGATAGGAATTGTTTCTAAAACATTTTTTATTAACTCATTCTATACGAACTAAAATGATCATCTTAATTCAAACCGCTAGGCTTGCTTTACACACACTTAAAGAGTGTTTTTTTGGTAGAATGAGTAGTTAAATTTTAATTGCTCAGTTCACTTCTTTACCGTTAATATGGTTATCCTTCAGAGATAACTTCTTGGGATTGTATAACGGTTAATTACAGAGCATAACTGTTCAATATGTTCGGGTCATGCCCAGAAGTCGACTTTCAAGGTTAAGTTTTGGATATGTCGAGAAGGTTCCCAAAACATGACTTCAAGGTTAGCTTTTGGACATCTCTTACGGTTAACAAAAAGATGACTTTCAAGGTTAACTTTTGGACATCTTTTATGGTTAACCTTTTAGCGACCTTGAAGATGCCTTAAGATTGTTCTATGGCTAACTAATTTGTGACATAGTTAACCTACAGGTTAACTTTTGGTTGACTAATAGTGACCTTGTATTTTTGAGAGGTTAACTTTTAGTTATATTTTGGATAACTTTGGTTATGTGGGGCTAATCTCTAGAGCATCTGTCACACGCTATAAAATTATGTCTTATAATACAGTTGTAATTTTAGCTAACCAATAATAGATTTATCATCTCATGGATACATGAAAGTGGTATTAGACGAACGCAATTCTCCTTTTCCCGCTCAAAGTAATCAAGCAAATTCAACACTGACTCTCGGATTTGCGATCATAGCGTTTTCCCTTGTACGGACATATTAAACGCACGGCTATCACAAATGACTACACTACAAGCAAAAATTAGTTCTGAAAAGAACTGTTTTACAGAAATGTTTGCCAGAAGACTGGTAAAATTCGACAGCGTAAACAAGCAAAGCGACTGCTAACAGCTGACATAATATGACATCATCACGCGACATTACTACGCGAGTCAAATCAAGGCGAGAATCCGCTAGTCATACTAATATATTTAATCCTTGTGTTACTCATTTGAAACAAGTACACTAATACAGTTTTTTCAGTTCATTCAATATTATATAAACGCTACAGAAATATTTGTAGATTAAAGTAAACAAAAAAAATTATGTATTTTCTTATTTTCAGAAAAGATAGGTTTGGAATTAAATTTTTATTTGGTTGTATTAACATCTCAAAATTCGCTCATTGGGCTAATCATCTCATAATATTTTACCAAATACGTATAAAAGTCCTCTAGAAATGTAAATTTTTTAATAGGAATGTCGTAAACACCCACAATTAGTATCTTAACGAGACAACTCTATAAACAACTAAAATTTATAATGAACTTTATTATTTTTAAGTATAATTCAATGCCCATTAGATCTTGTTATCAACTGTAAATTAAAATTATATCTAAATTTCAGTATAAATTTCCATGTATAATTCGGGGACGCAAAACCTTGGTTACGGATCTGTGTAAGGGCCAGCGTTGTCCAACTTAATAAAAGACCGTATAAATCACAATCAGACAAATGTGATTTTCATCCTACCTGGGCAATCTCGGAGAACTGAGACGTATGGAATCCCAAATTGCTATTGTAATTGGGAAATCAACCCTTTACCGGTTGACAGCTGTTCATAAATTATGTTAATTATATATGCGTGCCTTGAAATCCTGAATTTGGATTGCAGACGACGTTGCCGTATACATTTGTACACCTTGATTGATAAGCTTCGTTACAGGAACGCCTAGAACATTTCTCAATACTTTTTTAGCAAACGGTGACTAGCTCGGCTAAATTGAGAGACTGGTTATCGATTGCCGTAAAAAATGCGGAACCTTTCAATTATGACTACGATTCAATCAGATCTTCCGATTAAATAAATCGCCATGCGATCGATATCACCCAATCTATGAATCAACAAAATATGATCATTAGAATTCGGATCAGGTCCGCCGAACCAGTAGCTATATTGTCGGTTTCGATAACGTCCAGCGGGTCGGTGGTAGTTTTATTAAGGCATTCCTACATCCTGCTCCTTGCGGGACCTCCTGCTTAACCAGAAAAGCATTAGAGGCTGATTTACGGGGCATATTTAGGTGTGAAATGCAACAACGGCCTGCATTCAAGGATTGTTGCGGAACTAAATAAAATTTTATACGTTCATGCTGTTCTTTAGAAAGTCGACCGGATGCGAGGTGTATTTAGTGATTTTACTACCTCTTACGACAGCCTCCTACCTGGCGTTGTCATTCATTCATTCTTATAAATATAGTTATGCTCGCATGTATGTGCTTCGCTGCACAATATGACATGAATTATTGTTGAAATTATGCAGTTGAGAAGGCTAATTTTCTGTTAAATTTGTACGTTCAAGTTTAATTGCAGTTATTATTTTCTGCTTTTATTAATTACCGCCTGGTAAATCTGTAATTAATAAATTAAATGAATATGAGTGCATGAGAAGCTGTTTTTAGGAACATATATGCAAAATCGAACTTCACTTATTTAACATACAGTAGGGAGAAATTGGCCTAAAATGGCATACCACTTTTTAAAACTGCTTTATCATTTTTCCGAGATATGCATTTTCAAAAGTGAATTGTGCTCTAGGTAGCCTGTTGAATTGGTCTTTATAAGATTGTACCAAACAAGAGATCAAGTTGAATATTTTTCGAAAAAACTTTTTAACTAGTGGTACCATCACTCATTTTACCCACCAAATGTGGGTGAAATGCCACACAATGATAAAATATACGAGGCTTGTTCAACTGAAACCCATCTTTGATTAACTTAGCATTGAAAACAAATGCAATAATTCAAATGACCTTTGTTGATGTTAGTAGTGTTTGTAAGCAACACATTAATACGTGTCTGGCGTTTGAAATAGATTCTAACTTTGAAAATTTTGAAATGGCGTTTGTTGTTGAAAATCCGTTGAAGTTTGATCAGTGTGTGTCCTACAATTTTTATGCGCTGAGGGTGCGCATCCATTGCAGATTCATACAGGAATGCAAGCAGTGTATGGAAATGGATGTATTGCGTACCCAACTGTGAAGGAATGGTGCCGATAATTTTAGAATGGAAAAGAGGGGACTATGGATGAGCCGCGACCAGGTGCACGGTGTACTGCATTAACAGAAAACAATATGGTATGTGGGGAAGGCCTTATTAGAGAAAATCCTTCGAATTTCAATTAGAGAAATTTCAGAAATTGTTGGCGCGAGTGTAGGATCTGTCCATAGTATTGTTCGTAATCTGGATTACAGCAAAGTTTGTTCGCAATGGATTCCTCGTCTGTTGTCTAATGAACAAAAATGCTTGCGAATGGGCTTATCTCTGCAATACCTCAATACAGGAAAAAGGTGATGACTTTCTTCTGTCCATAGTTGCTGCTGACGAAACTTGTGCCATTACTACGAGCCATCCAGTAAGTCATCGTCGATACAGTGGAAACATTCAAGTTCACCACCGAAGAAGTGTAAAGCACAACCTTCTGCAGGCAAGGTGCTGTTAACATTTTTTTTCGACCATGAAGGACCCTTGTTGTTAGAGTTTAAGGAACCTGGAGTAAATGTCAATGCAAATCTGTACAACGAAACTTTGAACAAGCTTCATCAAGCAATAAGACGGAAACGTCCAGGAAAACTTACGCGTGGGGTCATTTTGCTGCACGACAATGCAATGCAGAAGTACAGATAGCTGTGGAAGACTTCTTCAATCAGCAGCCACAAGAATTCTATGAGCAGGATATACGTCGTTTAGTAAAATAATGGGATACGTGCTTTAACTGTGACCGTAATTATTTGTAATTAAATTATTGAATAAATTTTTTATAAAGCAAAGATGGGTTTCAATTAAACACAACTCGTAAAATAAATTCTAAAAAACAGAAGTATTAAATATTTCTGTTAAACTGTTACAAAGAGATACAAATAAAATTGGACTGTAAGACATCAGAAATGCAAATAAATGTGTGGTCTGAATAACGTACGGTATCACGGCATATACAATTGATAAGCATCACAAATAGAAATTTTTGTTTTAGGGTTAACTCCGGCACAATAAACATGGGCCCATGTCTACAACCTGCGCTGCTCAAAATGTGTTCTGCGGAACCCTGGTGTTCCGTGAAAGCTCCAGGGGAGTTCTGTAAAAAATCTGAAAAAATTGATCTTTTTTAGTCAGGTGTTGTAAGACTGCATAAAGCTTTACCCCTAATGGGCCACTTGAGTAGGGTAGAAATATTCGCGGACTTTTAGACTAAATTTAGAGCTTGCGAAGATGCCCTCAGCGAAGAGTAGAGATATTGCCCAATTTTGCGTGTTTTCGTCGGGTATCCTTTCGAAGAGTCTGTTGGAGAACTGTTTCTATGCGCACCTTTGGGAACCAATACAACTGGAGAACAGATTTTGAACGTCATTGATGGTTACACGCGTAAACACGATCTGAACTGCAACAAATGTATTGGTATGGAGCGTTGGGGATGCAGCGATGATAGGAAAATTGAAAGGTTCTGTGTCAAGTATATAGCACCAAATTGTACCAGTAGTCACTGCGCTTTAAATCGACAGACCCTTGTAGCGAAGAATATTCCATCAGGCTGTAAGAACTGTCAATTATTTGAAGTCTCTTCCGTTGCAAACAAAACCCTTCAAGAAAGAATGTACGCACATTGGAAACCACTACCAATCCTTTTTCACACAGAAATGAAGCGACTTTCAAGAGGTAAAGTTTCTGCCAGGTTTTTTTGTCATTTATGTCTAATGGGGAAGAAGCTTTCTGCATCCGTAAAACAAGTCGGACTGTTGCCCGACGAAACTTGGTTCATCAGATGCGCATACCTGGCCGACATGTTCGGAAAATCCAATAAAGATAGTCCATTTTTTCAGAGAAAACTACCACCAGTTTGATAGTGATAGTGATGTGATAGACAAAGTATCATCTCTGACAGCCAAACCTCAATTTTGGATGGAATGTATGAAGTGCAACAACTTCGTATAATTTTACCCTCTCCTGATTTAGTTCCTCATCCAAAATCTATTGGAAATCGATTCTAATGTGCTGAAGAACATCTGTGAGCATTTAACGGAACTCGCCCAATCCCTGTCTGAATACTTTGGAGGCATCAACAGAGACATTGGCTGGGTGCAAAACCTTTTGTTAGCTGAAACAAGACACCTAAAATATTGTTCGTCCATGAATTTGAAGAACTCATTGAAATACAGTGCCCATCCTCCTTGAATACAAACTTTGAAGCCTTATCGGTCAACGAATTTCGGATGGAATCGATAGACGAATTCCCAAAAGTAGCTAAAAAGGCCGGCAGAGTTCTGCTTCTATTTGTATCCATGTAGTATCCATTCAGCCTAACTTCAAACTTATCATGAGGAGAAACTTATAAAATTTTAATTCCCCACATTAATGTTCGACGTCTGAAAAAATAAATTGTTTACGCTAAATGATATTTCTTTCCTTGCTCTATAGTTAAACCTTCGTCCAACTGTTTATAAATAACTCGGGTAAGGCTGATAATGTACAAGAAGCTTCGCTGAATTGTGAACGCTGTATGAAAATGTAGCGCAGATTAGATGTTCCGCGAAAGCATGGGAGACTCTTAAGCGTTCCTCGGCCAAAAAAGTTTGGAACCGTTTGCTCTACACTTTTATCATAATTTATCCATGGCTCTCCTGCTTTAGATTTTGAAAATGTTTCTCCGCAAAACAGACAAAATGCATCATCGTTGTCTTCATTGTCAAATATTTGAACATAAAATTTTACTTCTTCTTCAAATGCATCGCTGGGATTAGTTTTTAAGCGTTTCTTCACTTGTTACGCTGACTGTCGTTTTACTTTCTCTGTTTTTTCACCTCTTTTTACTTAATTTCCCTCATGAAGGGGTTGCTACTAATAGTTAGTAGTAGTGTAGGAGTTTTCTTGCGCTTCTTGGCTGAGGATTTAGATGTGGATGGCATGGGACTTAACGTTGCCAGCCTTCCTCATTTCTAGTCCCAATTGCTATATCATGCTTTCTGTTTACATTAGTTACTGCATCTGAGTTAGAGCAATTCGTGCGTTCTGTTTGGCGAATGGTAAATAAATTTCTTCGCCTGTCGTAAACTGGAATGTTGTTCCAATGGGTAGACTTTTGGACGTCGTTCCATTTATTGATCCCAGCTATAATGTGGCTTTCTGCAATGGCACATAAAGGTTCCGGACCAATGATTTGAGACTCCGCATTTGTTCTAGCAAGGCGATCAGCTGTCTCGTTTCCAGTAATGCCTTCATGGTCAAGCACCCACATCAAGATTACCTTGTTCAAAAAAAAAGATGGCGGCCACGCTCAAAAACAGTCCGGCCAAAAAAAAATGTTTACTATAAAATATGCGGAAGAATTTCAAACTCTAATCTTAAAGTTTTCACATCTATATCTAAAATAATTTTAGCAAGAGAATTTTGGTTCCATGTTTAACAGCGACCGTGTAGATAAGGCGTACAAGCACGAAGTCCCAGCTAAATGGTATTTAACCATTTGTAAATAAATGCGTTTCCAAGTAAATCTATTAGGGCAAATTTCAAAATTAATTTTTCTAAAAAAAATTTATGGAGATGATTATTGTACACATTGGTACTAACTGGCAGCAATATTTTTTTCACGTGAAATAACGAGTTGGTGTACTTTAAAAACTCTGGCATATGTAGATCAACTGCTACAAATCATAAAATTGGAAACGTATCAAAGTATACAAAATTAGTTGCTAATGTATACATTCTTAATTTTATTATTTTGAATAAATAAGCATTGTCCTGTATTATTTCATTATATTATTTTTTTGGTAATTATTTATGGGGAACGTTCGTTATAACGAAACAAAATCGATCAGCTGATTCTCGATATAACAGTACTGTCGTGTATTCTGATATTGCACACCTAAGTTGCTTTATTAAGGAAAATTGATTGCAGTTCTATTCTTATTATTGATTTGTCTTAGCCACAAATTATAGCATTTTACAGTAACAGATTTTAGTGCCAATAATGTATAAATAAAAAGAATATACCGAATTACAAACTGCATCTAAAACTCATATTCGACTTATTGCAAACGTTATTATTTAACAAAATTTCAGAAGCGAAAACTATTTTCAAAATGATATGTTTTGACTTTAGTAGAATATTTAATTATTATACATACGTTTTCTGGTAAAATTATATAAACTACTCAAGAATGCATAGGGATATTGTAATATAAAGCATATATGTTTGTATTTGGTGGCTAATGGTCGTCTATTATTGATAATTAGAGCAAGCGGCAATGTTTGATGTTAAAAAACAAAAAACAATCGAATCCAGTTGCAATTGTTTAACCGTATTAGTGTCAAGTCGAGTTTGTGTGTTTGATTGAATAATCTTTCTTGTCTTCTTAAGATCTTTTTCGTTTATTGTTTCTTATTCGTATGTTATATTTGTGTTCTTAATAATAAACAACAATGCAGAGAAACCATTTAACAATAGAACAACAAAATTTAGCCGTTGCTATGCACCAAAGAGGAGATTGCCAGGTCGACATTGCTGATATGATAGGAACCACGCAGAGTGTAATTTCTACGTGCCCTTTCGCGCCTTAGAGAAACAGTTGAGACTGCAAGAAAGTCTGGAAGTGGATCTTTTCGCATCACAAAACCTTATGAGGATCGACTTCTGATAATTAATGCAAGAATACACTCCTTTTCAATTGCTCGACATCTACGGTAAGTGCTCCAGAATGCCACAGGAAATCGAGTCTCCGACCAAACTGTGAGAAATCGATTGTTTGTGGTAGGACTTACCTCATACCGCTCCCCTGAGATGTCCTGCAAGAACTGTGGCTCAAGGAAGACACCGGGTGGAATGGTCAAGACGTAGGCTTCAAGAAACGATACCGTGGGATGATATACTGTTTTCAAACGAGTCCAGATATTGTATATCGTAGTGCCGGACTTCGTACATTACCTCAGTGTACCCAACCAGTCGTTGCCTTTGGTGGTGGGGGTCTTGTGATATAGGCTGGAATTTCTTTAGGATGGCCTACTGACCTCCCTATTTTTAATGGTACACTCACTGACCAACGATATACCCAAGAGATCTTTATGGGCCATGTTCTGAACCGTCGCAACGCTGTTGGACGGGAATATTTTCTTTTTCTTAACGACAACGCAAGACCGCATCGTGCTCAGATTGTTCTGGTGGTGCTTCGAAATGAGGAAATAAACCATTCTGCTCTTCCTCCGCTATCTCCAGACCTCATGTTATGTTCATTTCAAGCTGTGTCGCTTTATTTGAATTGATCACCATCTAATCGCCGCTCCACAGAACTTAAAAACGCAATTTTAATGGCCTTTTTGTATTGACTACAGTTTTGTTGGCAATTTTCCGTTCAAAAATTAATTTATTATCAAACCTGTCTCGAGGTTTTTTTCTTTGTGAGCCACATTTGCCGAGCTAGAAAGCACTTCTCAAAATTAATTTTTTTTTGCTGCATTGGTATTTCAATATTGCTTCAGGAAGGTTTTCCCAAAACTTGCACGTGGTATTCCTTCTATAATAAAAATTAGGCTGGAGACTGTTCTGCAGAGGGGAGAAAGGCAGTCGAAGCTAGACCCTTAAGAGAGACGGACGTAATTTCGAATATCGTTTTCTTTTCCTTCGTGGCGCTTCTGCAAAAAATAGCAGAATGTTCGCTTTGGTTTTGGACAATTAAAGATTATAATTGCTCCTGTCGATTCAGTTCGGATGTTTGTGATGTGAAAAGAAAAAAAAGAAGTCGTGCAAGTGTTTTGCTAGAAATTGTTTTGTTCTCGTCGCCCGAAAAGTCTCGCTTCTGTCTCCACGTTAACTGACCTCGTTGAAAGCAACTTGGCATTCTACAGGGGCGTAACAGCTACATCTCGTCCCAACGCTGCCCCGAAGAACGTTGTCTTCCTTCTTTTTTTTTGGCTCTGTATCTGGAAATCGCCTCTACATTGTGCCTACCTCGTTTTAAGCCATCCACCGGATTTCAAGGTAAAAACACCCAGTTTTGTGTTGTGATAAAGAAACCTTTTTTTGCTCGCGTTAGCTCGCAGACTTCAAATTTAACTTCATGTAAATCCAACCAAAAAACGACCTTCAGTCGCCATACGTGGTGTTAGTGGTTTATTATAAAACTACCAGATTATATTCTGTTATTTTTGTGAACTTCAGCGTCACTGGTGGTACGTAGCTGTATGCAAAACGTAAATCCCGTTGCACCAGTGGCGGCGAGTTTTTTTCCTGAACGTTCAAAAATTAAAATTATGTAATCCAGACTTATAGCGTTATCACTTGTCATTTTCTTGTATTGTCATTTTTAACCGTTTAATTATATGTGTGTTTAAAGTTTACTGCCTCTTATTGTGTCTTTTGTACTTGTTGGTGTAAGAATTTTGCAAGCTTTAAATATATAGGAGGAGGCACAATAACGGTAAGCTCCATTCCCGTAAGCTGTTGGCTTCTCGGCCTTCCACGAGGACCTACAAACAGCTGGATTTGGAAGGTGGCGCCCACTTATTTTGACTCGCCCTGTACACAACCAAATATTTTCTCCCATAAGCGATTTTCACGAACTCCTCCTACTCCTCTGAGCTAAGCTGTAGGCCGTTTTCCATCCATCTGGTTACGGGTCGTCGAAAAAGCTCGATTGGCCCGTAACACTCAACCCCATCGTGCATGCATGGGACCTTTTGCCGAGACAGCTGGATCATCATAATCCAAGGCCTACTAGTCTGCAACAACTGAGGGACGTATTGCCGGTACTGTGGCATCAAATTCCACAAGAACATATTGATAATTGCATTGAGAATATGGCAGCAATGTGCAGAGCAATTATTACTGCCAGGGAAGGTCCAACGCGGTAATAGAATGTAATAAATTTAAGTTAAGTGAAAGGACACAACGATTTTCATTATAATTTTGTTAAATTTCTTCTTTAAACGTACCGTTGTTGTAATTTTAATTCATTACTGAAAAGACGTTACATTTGGTTGTTTTGGTAGTTTCTTATTATAAATGCAATTGATGTTGCCTTTATGTGTCGTACACTGCAACATCCCTATTCATTTTTGAGTTGTTTATTACATATAATACGCTTCCATGCATTTATATTTTTTACATTACATTACGGCGTTTTACATATATTTTGATCGGCGATTTATTAGTTATCATCATAAAATTGTTTTACAAGGAAGTATATGTGTTTTAAAAGTTCCACTACAAAACTTTAAGAAATCAGCAAATGCTTTGCTATTCTTTGATTTATGGCAAAGACGCGTTTAGATTGATATTTGATTTATTTTTAAACTTTAAAATTCTCAATAGCATTTCTGCCGTTAGTTTAAAAAATATTTAAATTTTGAAAATATCCGTGTTTGTGTACATACGCCTTCTAAGTTGCTTGGTATTCACGCCTGAACTCATTGTTCCTTTTGTCCTTGATGCGGCCCTGACTATAATGTGTCCCGGAATAATGTCCATAGTTTTTTATTTTACTTTATGTTAAAGTACCTCAAATGGCCATAAAACCCCAACGCGTAATTCTGAAATTAACTCGTGATGTTTGGAATTTCTTCGCAAATGAAGGAGGACAAATCGTGTCTTATAGCCCTATACGCGTTCTATAAATTCTAATGAGACTCTAAACAGTAATACTAATGCAGTTAATCACTTTGCTGGCAACTGCTGTAGTCATTTTACGACGGACCTTAGACCGGACTATAAAGCCCCAGTTATAAATACGGTCGACATTCATTGCCTTCGCCGGTTAATCCAGGAAAGCAAAGGTGCAAAAGCAAATTTGCCGGTTGAGTTCATTTTACATCGTCCTTTAATGGTAGTTAAAACGCTCTGCCACGCATCGTAATACCGCTGCACTTGCACCACCTTGCAATTTTCTAGCAATAACTTCAGAGAAACGTTAGCATTCCGAAGCGTTTGTGTTTCCGACACCTCTGCACAAAAGATATTTCCATTGTAAGGTCTATTTGTCAGACGAGACCTCCAGGATAAAGGGACGCATGAATGGATTTCAGTTCTTGGCCGGTCCCAGGTGACGGGGGTTGTAGATTCCGAAATAACTATGCCCTTCCACGGTATCACACACATGAACGTTGTTTGGTAATGCAGGCTCGTTTGCTATTGCCAACAAAAAATACCTCTGGGGAGTTTCGAGTTGCTTCGATGAAAAACGTTTCGTCGTCGGTAAATTTGTTCCAAGGAATCGACTTCATTTGTATATTTATCTTGCCTTGCGATGATATCGCTCCATTAGATCGGAATTTATTTGTTTTTAATATGCAATGCAGATGAAATTATCAAGCTTTGGATGGATAACATCCGGTTTACTAGATAAAGTCATTAGATTTCAAAGAGGAAGACGAATTGTATTGTTTAGTCGTTACTAGAAGAAATTTAAATAAAAATAAATGATTTTAAGATAAACATAGAGGCAACTCCCGGACAATAAATAGATACTTCTTAAACAACTAAACGCTACTGCCCTATGGTAGTACAAAACACCAAGAAAGCTACCAAATAATCCTTGACTTTTACAATTGCTACAAATTAGTAATTACAGTTATGACAATAAATGACCATTTGAAGTAGTAGCTTACAAGAATTTATAATAGAAATACATATTTTGAAAGTATAATTCATAAGTTATCCTTCGTATTTATATAACGGGGTTAATTAAGCTAGTGGCAGACTATCTAAATTCTAAATAATTGCAACGTAATTATTTTAATGGGCAAAAGGAGACACCGACACAATTCAAGCAGCTATTACCATGTTAAATAGAGCATGGTTTAAATCCATCATTAATAGATGTTATAGGGGTTTTAATCATTTCGAAATGCCAGTTACCCCACGTCCGTTTATAACATGGTTATTTCGACATTCATTTCTTTTTTCGCGTTTCTGGTAGGTGTTTTTCTTTAAATAAAAATATATACAGTCTGTAACATGCTTGGCTTGCTTTACAATAAATGATATTAAAGTAATGAACGTTTGCAGAGGAATGAACTTTATTCGGAAAAACTTTCTTTTATATAAAACTTTGATATTGTACATATTTTATCTTGAGTAAATTGACTTGAAATTGGTCTCGTTGTTATGCTACCTTTTCCATTCAACCACTTAGGCTCTAGCTAACCCAACAAAAAAAATGGCAAATAGTAACACCCACCTTCAGATATCTCATTAAGAAGATTTAACAGAATGCTATTGAATAGTAGCAGAAATTTTTTTACCCGATTCATTTCAAAAATATAGAATGGCCCCTAAGATCTCCAGATTTGACCCCATTAGATTTTTTTTATGGGATCTTGCAAAATTTGTTGTATGCAAAACTCATCCTCAGACCATTGTACAACTGCGAGAAGGAATAGTTTCAACAAATCTACCAAAATGTACGGAGACAATTTGAGGGTAGACTTTACTATTGCCTAAAGAATAATGGAAATCATTTTGAACATTTAATATAATATTTTTAAATTTGAATTAAAATAATGGATTCTGTACTTTTGCGATTTATTTCTTTATTTTTTCGAAACGAATCGATAAAAAAGTGTTTGCTACTATTTAACAGTTTTGTAAGGGCTTTCCAACTAGGTATCAGAATGTAGGTTACCGTTTGACTTTTTCTTGTTGGGGTACCTAGGGCCTAAGGGGTTGCATGGAGAAAGTTACCTTATAATTAGTGATGATTCCCCCTCCTTGTTGTAGAAACGTTTTTTAGAAAATGCAATACCTGTCTTAGTACCAGAGATATAACACATTGTATGTTTTCAAATTGATACCCTGCATATTGCTGTGTTACCTACTCCCAAATTAATTATTAAATATAATTAAATAAATAAATTTTGTAAAAGAGGAAGACCAAGAAAAACATGGAATCAAGATATAAGCAGAATACTTCAAGATAGAGGAAAAACATGGGAAGAAGCAAAAAACTTAGCAAAAAACAGAAAAGAATGGAAAAAATTTATAGATACCAAATGAAATACAATGTAAATATATAAAACAAAATGTATAAAGTAATATAAAATGTAAACCCGACACCGAATAGGTAATAGGGAATATGATTATAATAAAAAAAAATTTGTATGTGGCTTTTAAAATTTACTAACCGCTTCGGTGCACCAAAGGTAAAATTCTCCTTACCAAAGATAAACTGCTTTACTTGATTTAATTACCTTTTAAAAATGCTCATGTAGATTGTTGAAACAACAAATAGGGTAATTTAGACAACAATAATTACTCTTTGAACTCAGAGAATGCAGTAATTAAAAACTTCGCACCGTTTGATCTTGATAGTTTAAACACAACGTAAGAAATAAAAGGTGGCAACATGAATTATAATAAAATAATTGACATAATAGAAAGTAAATAAAAATTTGCCAGTTTATATGAGCTCTCCTTTTTAAATTTTAACAATTTGACAACTAAATAACAATAACAGAAGAAACAAATTATCAAGGTTCAAAAAATCAGCACAATTTTCGAATGAACCAACTTTGACATTGTAATATTTGCTCTAACGCTTCGGCCGCCGGGCTATCCTCGTTGTTTGTTCTTCACAAAGGTTCTAGCTGGATCGTAGAATTTCTTGAAAATTTAGTGATTTCATCGAAACGTACTCACAGGTAAATAACAGACTTCTAAATTTTATTTATCAATATAATATCACAATATTATTTGTTCATGTGAAAGTTCAAAACATTTGCGTAATTTATGAACCGTAGCACTTGTCAAAATTATAACTTTTCGTACAAGCTCATATTAAAAAACATGTTCTTTGTCAAGTTGATGTTTAAATTTTCCAATAGTTACTGTTTCCATCACAAGGTAAAGTTAGTCAAAAGGTGTTATATTGTTTCTTCAATTGTAGGAGCGTTCACATTTCACCACATTATGACAATGATGAACGTCATTTAGAGTTTAATAACTGACGAATGTCAAGAAACAGCCACCACACCAAAGATCAACAAACTTCAACTTTTTTACATTGTTGCTAAGCAACAAGAAGAAAAAATGAATTTTTAGCGAGCGTTGTTAAGAAACATGTCAATACAAACATATGTGAAGCAACTCTCCTAATGTTTTTCAGCCGCTCACATTTAGTTAAATCATAATTATTAAAATAACCTTCCTATATTTGACAAAACACAAAATATGAGTTTAAAATCATAATCCTTATAAAAAAATGAACGTTTTAATATCTCACATGAGCAAGTTTCCAAATTATACTAAAAGAAATTAAAATATTATTAAAATCATATACAAGTGTCCTTAACACACTCAACCACAACAGAGTTTTCATAATTTACTAGGAAAAGTATAACTTTCCCAAAAATTCATATTTGTTTAACATTCCAAGAACTTCATATTAATG